>CABFOV010008654.1:6053-22550 GCA_902141375.1 Timema poppense
TGGAGGGGGGGGGGGACACAACACAAATTGTATTGTCATTTGCATTTTCTTCCTCCCCTTTTTGTTCTCCTAATGCCAGACAACTCCACCCAGTAACGTTATAAACCCCATTTTGTTTCTGGTGTTTATGAATTTCTGTTCCGATTATTCTAGCGCCTTAAATGTTCAAATAATGTTTAAAGTTACGTATACATTAAAAAAAATAACCACTTTTAAAGTATCTTTCGATGCGTTAAAAATAATGTATCAACATTTTTTCTCGAATGCTACTATATGAATCCAAATATATAGCTATTAATAATCTTTCATTATGTGATATCTCCCTGATTTGATGTATTTAGGCACGAACGCAGCCAATACCAACAAGGGTGGGCCGTCGATGTGTGTATTTGTTGATAACACTCGTCAGACCAATGAGACGATACATCTAAACCGAATATATCGAACTAGTTTTGGTGTAGGCCCTAAAGATAAGATAGAACACCGAGGGAATGTAAAGTTTCGACATTGAAACCATTCTTGGAAATTATAAGTTTTGAAAACTTTTCTTCTCACTTCGGGTTTCATTCGCAAACTTTTCAACAATACCTAGAACACGTTTAATCTATAATTGGCCGGAGAAAAAAAATTCTATACAGATTTAATCTTGCCTTTAAAGTTAAACAATTAATGTGAATTGTACGGGTAAAAATCACAGGCTCGTCACGTGATATGACAAAGATCACCATTTTGATTTAATATTTTCTACTTTTACCAGAATCCAACCAATCACTTTTTTTTTAAGCTAACAAAACAATTATTCTAAGACTATTAGGTAGTATTTTACAATATTAGCTTGTTGACAAATTCTTGATTCGTTTAATGTTTCATGTTAATATGTGCGCGATTTGTATTTTACTGGAATTACGTTCGATTCCAGTCTTAAGAGCTACTGTTAGGCAGGGGGCACACATGTGCAACAATCAGTTGTGCAATAGTTGCACAAAAGTTTGATCCGCCAATGGGTAAACCGTGCACATATCCGCAACATCAAACAGTGCAACTAAATTTGCTCAGTTTAAACATTGATTTCAATTGGTTACAGTAGCCCCATGGCTTCTTTGGTGCTGAATTACAGTTCACAACTGACTTCTGACCGTCGACATTTAGGTATATACCTAAATTTTGACTGTCAGAAGAGACAGCTGCTAAACACATGATTTTGCAGGTCATTTGGTTCGGCGTAGGGATACATTATTTGGTCTGGTAACTTTTCAAAGCTGTCAGTCAGCACCAAAGAAGCCATGGGGCTACTGTAGCTGTGATGTGTGCTCTTGAGCTGAGAAGGAAGACAAAGAGGTGCTATTGGGCGCATCCAATCACTACCCAACGTTTGGTGAAAGGACAATTTCATAACATTTATATGGATTTTACGAGCTCACCCGGAGAATGTTTTGTTTTTTTTAGTTACTATCGCATAAGTGTTGTCACCTACTATGATGAACTTCTAGACCTAATGCGGCCTTACATCACTTACAAAGATACTAAATGGAGGAAAGCCATCCCTCCAGCAGAAAGACTTTCAGATCCAACTGTTTTGTTGCAGAGTGTGCTCACATCTGTTTAAACAAGTATGACACAAATCTGTTGCACAATCCATTAGTTTGTGCCAAAACACAAATTGTTTGGTTGGCCAAACTTTTATTTGGATAATCAGTTGCATGTGGGCACGCTACGCTGTCTTTAAAACCCATTGTAGTCACCATGTAATCAAACTATTACAAAACTATTGCGCAACTGATAGTTGCATGTGTGCCCTCTGCCTTAGTGAATGAAACAATCCTATTTTATACTAATTATATATTTTTTTAACGCAAATTTCAAACGAATAATCTATATAAGCGTAGAACCGACCATGATAGCTCGCAGAACTCTCATTTTGTCGATTTAAAAGTGAATACAAAGTGTTAAAAGAGAGCAAACATCCTTAAATGGGTATGGAGCACGAAAGAGTTCAATACCATTAAATGGTAGTGAAACACCAAGACCTCAAACACCCTTAAATTAGTGATGAACAGCCAGAGCTTAAACCCATTCAACTGAGAGTGAAATGCCAAGAACTTAAAACCCCTTACCTTAACTGAGAGAGAAACGCCAAGAACTTAAAACCGCCTTACCTTAACTGAGAGTGAAACGCCAAGAACTTAAAACCACCTTACCTTAACTGAGAGTGAAACACTAAGAACTTAAAACCCCTTACCTTAACTGAGAGTGAAACGCCAAGAACTTAAAACCACCTTACCTTAACTGAGAGTGAAACGCCAAGAACTTAAAAACCCCTTACCTTAACTGAGAGTGAAACACTAAGAACTTAAAACCCCTTAATATAACTGAGAGTGAAACGCCAAGAACTTAAAACCACCTTACCTTAACTGAGAGTGAAACGCCAAGAACTTAAAACCACCTTACCTTAACTGAGAGTGAAACGCCAAGAACTTAAAACCGCCTTACCTTAACTGAGAGTGAAACGCCAAGAACTTAAAACCACTTTACCTTAACTGAGAGTGAAACGCGAAGAACTTAAAAAACCCTTACCTTAACTGAGAGTGAAACGCCAAAAGCTTACCAATTATCACGACCGATTATGATGACAAGTATGATAAGAGCACAATTTATTTCTAGTTGTGTTACAATACGACACATGGTTTCATTTTGAATGTAGCAGATATAGTTCATCCTTCTTGTGTCTGGGAGTACTTCAATTAACAGTCACGTGATCGTAATTAGCAGTGTGACACGGTGGTGCGACAAAGAAGATACGATTTCCCATGTTATTGAATCTACATTTTACTCAGCTAGTTTTAAAAATATAACCTTCAAACATAAACCATACGTTCTTAAATAATTCTAAAAATAGTCCTACAGTGTCACAAAAATATTATTTTCATATTTAAGTAGTTTATTTTTGTAAACTTATTTTTTATAAATCATCTACAACTTGGGTTAATTTTTTTTATTTAGCACTGCGCCTTACTACCCGTCCGGGTTATACGCTTTAAGTACTAATTACGCTAATAGATTAAGAATTACGGAGGTTGAATTAGAGGAAGTGAACCCGCATTTGCGTGGAGGGAGAGAGAGTGGAAAACCGTTTAGGAAAAACCACCCCAGTTCACCCGACCGAGATTCGAAACTCGATCTCACCGTCCTCGGCAGTCGAACTCAACACGACTAGCGCGTTAGCCAACTACGCCAATGAGCCGGGTTTGTGTTAATAGACTTGGTCACGAAAATGGCCTGTAAGAGTCTTCCTGCCAAAAATCCGTGGTAGCATATTGTAAACAGAGAATAGTAAACAAGAAAAAGTTAAAATTAAAAAGAGCAAAGCAATGTTTTCAAAGGTGCAAATATTAAAAGTGACTGTACACTCGTCAGAGGAAGAGAGATAGGGTTATCAGCACATATACAAAAGCCTTCTTTAGAGTGAACTTATTTTTTTCCCTCTCTTTCTATTTCTTACCTTAGTTTCAAAGTGCGATAGTGCTTAGGTGCGTCAAGTTAAGATGCTTTGCAAAATAGCTTCGAAACAAAAAGTCAGAGGAAGAGAGATAGGTTTATCAGCACATATACAAAAGCCTTCTTTAGAGTGAACTTATTTTTTTCCCTCTCTTTCTATTTCTTACCTTAGTTTCTAAGTGCGATAGTGCTTAGGTGCGTCAAGTTAAGATGCTTTGCAAAATAGCTTCGAAACAAAAGTCTGTGGCCAGGGGGTTTGGGGGTTTAACCCTCCCTCCCCAAATTTTATTAACAAAATATATATTTGCTTTATTTATGGTACAAATATATTTGATTTATTTATGGTTCAAAACAATATAAAAATTAAGATACAAGTACAAATTAGGAGGCTTTGTTACCATAAAAAAACACTTCAAATAGCTTTTAGGTGTGTTTAATATTTAGAATCTTTCTAAGCCTCTGGCAGTTAGGGGTTTATGTTGCCATAAAAAAACACTTAAGAGCTTTTAGAACTGTTTATCATTTAGAATTTTTTCTAGCTTCCAGCAATTGAGGAATGTCCTCCCCCCCCCCCCGCGCGAATCATTGGTTGGCTACGGCCGTGCTTTTAAACATACACGTAGCCAACGTCGCTAAATAAGTACAGTGGTAGAGTCTACCGTTTGAACATCAAATTATTATTATTATTATTATTATTATTAGCACCGTTTATTACTACCCGTTCGGGTTATACGCACTTACGCTAATGTGTAATGGTAGGTTGATTGGGAGATGAAATGGAGGACCTACAGTTTAACGTGGGATCCGAACCACGGCGGAGGCCTGGCATTCCTTACATTCACAAGATGTCTTGTCAGAGGTGAAGGAAGGGTTTGGTAATCAGACAAATCTGTGCCGGGACCGAGGATTGAACCCCAGACCCCTAGCACAGAAGTCCGACACTTTACCCCTAGACCACCATGTCAAAATATAAATTTAAGTCGTAAAATTTAGTCCGTGTACTCGACACGTCTTCAGTGCTCTCGAGTATTGTTTTTCTTGATATGTTCCAAGCTTTTACGAAACAAATATCTACAATCGGAAAGGGGCGGAACTAATTTTGATGGCCGTACAAAATTTGTTATTTGAGAAGAAAAACAAATTAAGATAAAGGGAACGCGACTTATGGTATAGCATATTTTTCTAGGTGTTATAACAATTTGTTGGGCCTAAATAATAAAAATTACTTTGATCCCAATGTTTACTTTAATTTCCTTCCTGCAGCGAGCTTAATAGTTTCTAAATGTATATCATCAGCTTTTTATAATTGTTATAAATAAAATAAAGATTCTTGTTGGTGGTGATCGAATGGACTAAGGCGTCACTATTGTAATATATAGTATTGCAGATGACGGGGAGATCGAGGTTCTAATTTTGATAGGGTGATTTTTTTAATACATGGTTTTCCACTTTACCTCCAAGCAAATGCGGGTACGCTTCCTTTAAATTCAGAATATTTAATCCCTTACGCACTAACGTAATTAGTATGTATGCATAACATCTAACGGGTAGTAAGACGCGGCGCTAGGGAAAAAAAGACCAAAAGAATATTTTGATACAAATACTGCCACATGGCGTCCTTCCACCTAAACTTAATAATTTATATTAATATTTATTGGAAAACTTCAGACAATCAATTCTTTAATAAACTCATTTTTATGTAAAGAAAATCATATCTCTTGTGTCAGTATATAAAACATAACAAGAGTTTAGTTTTCTTCACATTGTGATATCAACAGTTGTTGAATATCTGTTATGAGTATTAGATTAGGAACTTTTTAAATGAAGAGAAAATGTTGTCATTAATTCTAAAACACCCCTTGACAAATATTCAACAACTGTTGATATCACCACGTGAAGAAAATTAAACTATTTTGTTTCCAATTGAGCAATATTTATTTGAGCTATTGCAAAAGAAAGAAAAAAGTTTTGCTATAAAAAACAGCAAACACTGCCCTTTTCTCGAATTAACTACACTCCAACCTTAAAACGTAACACTTAAATGAGTCATGTGATTAGATTGAAACTGATATATATATACCATACATCGTTCATGGAGTTCCATGAGATGACTCTCGGGTCGTATATGGGTGATGACTAATCTAGATTAGTCCACACTTCCACCTCGAAACATGGTGAGTATGGTGTCATAGTACAAATAGCCATTCAATGAATCACCAGTTCAAACATCTCCCTAACCCTAAATACAATAGCACTATCCCTTTCTCTTGCAAAATGTTAAGATAATGTCCTGTCTGGAAGGATTTGTTTAAGGTGCGGCCGAAGGGAGCGCGAGTAATTTTACAGTTTTTATAGCATTACATTTTGTTGGTCGAAATAAATCAAATGTTTCTCCAGTAGCAACGTAGAGTTTATTTTTCTGCACATGCTAATATCAATAGATGTTAAATGTCAATCAAGGGTGTCTTGGAATTTTGTCAAAACTTTTTCTCCTTATTTAAAAAGTTATGACAAAATTCCAGGACACCCTTGACAGATATGCAAGATCTATCTATATTAGAATGTGCTTAACACTAAGCTCTACGTTGCTACTGGAAAGATATTTGATTTATTTTGGCTGAAAAATTTAAATTCTGTAAAAACTGTAAAAATACTCGCTCTCCCTTAGGCCGCACCTTAAGTAAATTTATTATTATTATTATTATTATTATTATTACCGCGTCTTACTACCCGTTCGGGTTATACGCACCTACGCTAATATGTAATGGTAGGTTGATTGTGAGATGAAATGGAGGACCTACAGTTTAACGTGGAATCCGAACCACGGTGGAGGCCTGGCATTCCCCACATTCACAAGATGTCTTGTCAGAGGTGAAGGAAGGGTTTGGTAATCAGATAAATCTGTGCCGGGACCGAGGATTGAACCCCGGCCGCCAGCATAGAAGTCTGACACCTTACCCCTAGACCACCAGGTCACCACCTTAAGTAAAATATGCCAAGTTTTGTCTCAATAATTTTACAAATCACCTACCCTTCACTTTGAGATACCATCACGGTAACTTTCACCCAACCCCTCCAGCCCAACAAAATATGGAATGTGAAAGTAAAATAAGTGATAGTTGTTATTCTTATTCAAGTTTTCTCAGGTTCTTTTCGAACTTACCTAAAATCCTGCGGCACATCCGTTTACCCTGGCTGATAATGACATTGAAATATCAAAGGCATCAATACCGGCTCTTCTGGTTTGTCAACCACGTGCAAGGCCAGAGGGTTCGAGTCCCAGGAGGGCCGTGCCAACGGTGTTTTTTGTCCTAAAAGGTTGTCACAATTTCCCCTCCAAATTCTTCCCTCACCATCCGTAAATCTTCTTACCTCCCGTCCGGGTGGAGACCGGGCACAACAAAATAATATAAACCTGCGTCTAAAAAAAAGTGCATGTTAGTACATGGCAATGTTCTATTCTCTAAGTACGGGCGGTATTTTACACTCATATTTATTTTATAAAATAAATTATTATTATTATTATTAGCACCGTGTCTTACTAGCCGTTCGGGTTGTACGCACTTACGCTAATGTGTAATGGTAGGGTGATTGTGAGATGAAATGAAGGACCTACAGTTTAACGTGGAATCCGAACCACGGTAGAGGCCTGGCATTCCCCACATTCACAAGATGTCTTGTCAGAGGTGAAGGAAGGGTTTGGTAATCAGACAAATCTGTGCCGGGACCGAGGATTGAACCCCGGCCGCCAGCACAGAAGTCTGACACCTTACCCCTAGACCGCCAGGTCACCTGAAAAAATAAATAATTTATATAAGTTGAAAACTGACACCTGGGCACAGGAATCGAACCGGGAACCTGGTTCAGTAAGCCAATTACTCTGCCCACTGTGCTATCCAGGAGTCGTCTGTTCTCAGGGTCATTCTTCCCTTATAGTTTTAAGGCTGAATCTGTGATGGACGTGCAGAATTGTCAGCTACATATGAGCGACCAAATACCACAGCCATACATGGCTTGAAAAGGCTGTCATTCTGACAAGCATATATTACAAGATTGTAGCGGGAGCGATATTTCAAAGGCTATTATCAACATCTGGCGGTCTAGGGGTTCAATCCTCTGACAAGACGTGTATTAATCACAACTTGTGAATGTGTGGAATGCCAGGCCTCCACCGTGGTTCGGATTCCCCGTTAAACTGTAGGTCCTCCATTTCATCTCACAATACACCTACCATTACATATTAGCGTAAGTGCGTATAACCCGAACGGTTAGTAAGACGCGGTGCTAATAATAATAATAATCAACAGACAGGTTGCAAATAATTGAAACTACGGGAATGTCCATGTGGAGCTCGGAATTCGATTCAATTAAATTAGTAGACGAATGACATCTGGGCAGGAGAATCGAACCTGGGACCTTTGCGTTAGCGCGACAATTCTCTACCATTGAGCTAGCATATTATACACATAATCATTAAACGTGCGGACCTCAGGCGGGCCGCAGTTTGCCCACGGCTGCAGTTGAGTTGCGGCACAACATTTTTAGAGCCACATACGAATTGCGGCCCGGGATTTTGACCTTACATAACCTAACCTAACCTAACCTTTCAAATTTTTGCTAAAACCATTGAACGACAAGAACTGAGGAAGTTTGGATATTACGAGGGATGTCGAAATGAGACGATAGTTTCTATCTGAAATTTAAGACAGCGTGATAGAAAGCACGGTTAATTAGGTGGACGCAAAGACGATGATAGTTTCTATCTGAAATTTAAGACAGCGTGATAGAAAGCACGGTTAATTAGGTGGACGCAACTCATTCCTATCGCTCAAGTGAGTGGGCCGCAATTCGTACGTGTGTCTCAGAAAAGCCGAACCTCAACTCGTACACGATTTCAATATTGGGCCACAACTCACCCACACAGTTTCCGACAGACTTCAAAAAGTCAAGAATAATCTCCGGTTTTCCGTGTTTCCCTGAAAAAAAAGAGAAGATCTTTGATGGATCGTCAAAATTACATCATATAACTTTTATAACATAGATGACAGTGTAGCTTGATACCGCCCTAAGACAGGACGCGAAATTCGCGAACGGACGTTAGAACCACGAGGGCCGGTCCGAGGTCATCCCTGGGTCAATTCAGGGCCATAGCTCCCCTCGATACGTGGGCGGACATTTGGGTGCAAGGTTTACTTTATAAAAGATGTCGGGGCGCCAACCGGGGCGGGACCCCGAAAATAGCTCCCACGTTCCCTGGATGGGCGTTAGAGCTCAAGACAAGTCCGGCGACTCACCCGATTATATTATATAATACAATACCGTTCTGATGAACCCAGGACCGTCATTCGAGTCAAATTGCGTTGACGGCCGGAAGCTCGCCATCTTGTGATACCGGGTTAGAATCCCGGCCGTGTCGATTTTTTGTTATCACTGCATCTTACTATCTGTTCAGGTTATACGCGTATGTACCAATTACGCTAATGTGTTAGGGACGAAGAAAGTTGTATTTAGAGGAAAAGTACCAGCGTTTGCGTGGAAAAGAGAATGGGGGAAACAATTCTGAGAAAAAACTTTGTACATCCGACCGGGATCTAACTACGATCTCCCCGTCATCGGCAGTCTAGTCTTTTGAGAGAGTAGCGTCTTAGACCATGCGACCACCAAGGCGGGTATATTTCATGTTACACCATTTAATTTTCTCAACATTACCGATTATGACCGAACAGCGTTATTTTAGTCATATATCAGCGAGTTAGTTTATAAGAACCAAAGATCGACTTTTAAGGACGTTACCTACATGTGACGTCACGGACAGTCAAGAGAGGATTTCCCATGTTAATCAATTTACGTTTTACTCGGCGAGTTTTAAAGATACAACGTTGAAACAAAAACCATAAATTCTTAAATTATTCTAAAAATAGTCCTAGTGTCACAAAATTATTATTTTGTATCTTTAAGTAATTTTTTTTTTGCTAACATATTTTTTTTGCTAACATATTTTTTTTTATAGATCCTCTAGAACCTTGGCTATTTTGCTTGGTCACGAAAATGTCCTGTAAGAGTTTTCCTGCCAGGATGTAGATTAAAAAGGTTCTTGGTAGCATTTATCTATCTAGAATAAGAAACAAAAAGGTAATTTCAAAGAGCATGTCAATGTTTTCAAGTCGTAAATATTAAAGTAACTGTGTAAGTTCGTCAGAGGAAGAGGGAAAAGGGTTATCAGCACAGTGACAAGAGCCCTCGCAGGGTTAACTTTGCATTTTCTTCCCTCTCTTTCTAATTTGTACATTGGTGTGGACTGCTTAGGTGCATTAAGTTAAAATGCAACCTACGTCGCAAAATAGTTTCTAAGCTTACAATTAGGCAACGCCGTTAATTACCATGTGGCTTTCTTATGGGGTCAAATGAGAATTGTTGCGAGAGGTTGCCGAACCCTGGTCTAACAACATAATGGACTGCCGATGACCGAGGAGGTCAAGGTTCAAATCCCGGTCTGAAGCAATATTACTAAAACCGGCAAAAAACAAACAAACAAAACTTGCCCTTAACTCACCTTCCCTACATCCCCCCACCTTAACGCTTTGCTAAACTACTCTACGTGATGAATCCCACTAATAGGAAACGATATTAATCCGAGTGTACGATTCTTTTGTTGAGAGTTGGCAATCAAACCGGACTAGTCTCACCATATAGTGTACAACAGTGTAGAGAGGATGGTGTGGCAGTGTGCCAATCGCCCGCATACCAGCCTCGTGTCTCTCAGTGGGAGGAAGAGTTCTCTCTCTCTCTCTCTCTCTCTCTGCCGAGCTAACAAATACATGAGAGACACCTCTTCATCGGCTTAGGGTCCAGGACTGAAACTTCATTAGTGCACACTTCACCATTGTATGGTGGAGGACTAAACTTCATTAGAGCACACTCCGTCAATGTATGGTGGAGGGCGAAACTTCATTAGTACACACTTCACCATTGTATGGTGGAGGACGAAACTTCATTAGTGCACACTTCACCATTGGATGATGGAAGACGAAACTTCATTAGTGCACACTTCACCATTGTATGGTGGAAAACGAAACTTCAATAGGGCACACTTCACCATTGTATGCTGGAGGACAAAACTTCATTAGGGCACACTCCGCCATTGTATGGAGGACAAAACTTCATTAGGAACACACTTCACTATTGTATGGTGGAGGACTAAACTTCATTAGGGAACACTTCACCATTGTATGGTGGAGGACTAAGCTTCATTAGGGCACACTCCACCATTGTATGATGGAGGAGAAAACTTCATTAGTGCACACTCCGCCATTGTATGGTGGAGGACTAAGCTTCATCAGGGCACACTCCGCCATTGTATGGGGGGGGACTAAACTTCATTAGAGCACATTCCACCATTATATGAAGGGCGAAACTTCACACTGTTGCACTTTCCGGAATGAGGAGGGCGGGTCACGCATATGTCAATTATTGTTGTTTAGAGTGCGACGCCACGCACACAAGTGAAAGAGCTGGGATGAAAATTACAGAGCCTCTTTACACGTTTTATGGTAATATCCACAACAATGCAGCAAACAGGGTCCACGCTGCGTCCCGGGCAACAGCGTCACAAGGGCACGCATCAATCTCTGCCGGGGGGACCATTTGGCTTCTACCCACAAACTTTCGTTTGATGAGTGCAGGGGGGAGGGGGGAAAGTCCAATATTTTATCTCAGACTAAGTTAGTGCTGACATTTGTCTGATTAAAAGATAAACGGTCATATTTTAATTTAGTGTGATAAAATATATACAGTATTTACTAGGACCTTTATGTAGTTTTACTGTAGAACATTTTTTCGCTGTCCTAAAAAAAAGTGTTTAATGAGACTTACTACCATTCATTTGTTGGAAAAACAAAACAAAAAGAAACCTTACAAATAATAATATTAAATTAGTCATTTGTGTGTATAAAACTACAGATAAAAATGTGTTTTTATTCTTTTTAAAAGTGTTTTGATTCCCAGGCCCACGATATTGAAAGTTAATCTCACGATAAACTGGACTTCCGGTGACGGAGGAGATCGCGGTTCGAATCCTGGCTCGGTGTAGCCTACTGAGGTGAGTTTTCCCAAATAATTCAACCTCCCATACGCGTGAATATGAGCTACCTTTCTCTTAAAATTCTTACTTCATAAACCTCACCCCATTAATGTAATTATGAGGATAATTAGAACGAGTGGTAAAACTCAGAAACCCTGTGAGAGGGTGGGGGGAAAGGATACAATAAATTAAGTTCCTTTTACCCCATCAAAATATACGTTAAAAACACACATTTTACTTTTGACATCTTAGCTCAGTCGGTAGCGTGTTTGCCTTCTGGGCTAAAGCACCCGAGATCGATTCCCGACATGACCAAACAATTTATCTTCATTGACGATTTGTGTTGCTTCTTTCATCGCGTCTTACCACCCATTAGGGTTATAGGCTTATGCACTATCATGGGTTAGGTAGAGGTGAGAAAGGCTGAATTTAAGACGTGTACCCGCATTTGCGTGGAGTGAGAAACCATCCAAGGGGAAAAAAAATACCCTCAGTACACCCGAACGGGATCGAACCCCATTCTCCCCATCATCGGCACTCTATAGTATATTGCGAGAGCCACACCTTAGACCATGCGACCACCGAAACGGGTCACTGTATTGTGTCTGTTCTAGATTTAAGTTTAGTTTACAAGTCATGCGCTGATATAATCAATTGGTTTAGAAAGTGCACGTTGAATACCGCAAATAACAATAATAAAAGAAACATAGTGCTCAAAACAAACAAGCGAAATCCCTGGACAAATTAATAATGAACAATTTCACTCAATCTCAAAATATACTGGACTACCCGATGACGCAGAGGTCGGAGTTCTAATCCAAGTCGGGTGAGCTGAGGCTTTTTCAATGATTTTTAACTCTTCTTTCCCGCAAGTGCGTGTACAATTCTTCTTAATCCAACCTTTCTCATACCTAGCAAATTAGTGTATAGCCCGAAATGATAAATAAGAAGCGGTGGGAGAAAAAATGAAAAAACCACTCCCTAATAAGTTAATCAAATGGTACCGTAATAACTTTTGGAGCCCCGTATAGCCAGCCGGGCTACCCCACCCGGAATTAAAACAACATTTCATTGCCCCCCCTTCCCCCAAGTCTAGGGGCCAAGACTCGGGGAGGTAATGGCTAGCTAAACACGCGAGATGCGGGGCCTGCCTGCTAGGGGCGCTACTGTCAACTGCTGCCAACACTGCGGAGCGGAACTTACCTCTCTCTATAATGGAACTGTTCGTATCGAGATGTGTAGAGTAAAGAAAAGAACGCAGGGACGTTCGATTTTCAAAGGCAGGTTATTTTAGAAAAAAAAATATATATATTTTAGCATCGCGTCTTACTGCCTGTTCAGGGTGTACGCTAATGATTTTAAGGATTTATTAGGAAGGTTATATTTAGAGAAAGTGTAGTATTCGCATTTGCGTGGAGGGAGAGTGGAAAACAATTCTTAAGAGGGGAAAAAACCCACCCTCAATTTACCCGACCGAGATTCGAACCTCGATCTCTCCGTCATCGGCGGTCTAGTCTACTGCGAGAGTAAGCGCCTTAAACCATGCGGGTACCAAGATATATTAACTTCTAATAAAAGAAAAAAGAAAAAAAAACTCTCCTAAATTTATTTAAATTTTAGGAACGTTTGACAAGTTGTAAGCTCGTGACCAATGAATGGAGCGTTTGGAGATAAAAGCCTTTGATAGCAAACCACAAGGTGGACAATAAATAGCGTGTACGGGCCCACGTGATCTGAATGATACGTTACTGGCCAAACCGATAGCAGCGGGACATCAACACTGATATGATCCCTCACACAAATTGGGGCAAAGGTGTCAAAGGTCTGGATCTCAGGGTTTGAATCCCGGTTCGGTGTACTGAAAGCCCCCCCCCCACCTCCCAACAAATGGTATCTAACTCACTCTCCAAGCAAATGAAGGTACATTTCATCTACATGCTACCTTGTTCATTCATACTTATCTAACACGGTAGCCCTCAGCATATAATAATAATATCCACCACTAAGTGGTGAGTTGGAGTGTTTATATATTATTTATTATTAGTTAATTTAATCTCGAGGCCATTTCAGATAGATTATCAATGATCAGTTTCTAATTAAAGACAAGATTAGGAAAGTTATCCGGTGAGGAGTGGAGGTACAAGGAGTACATGAGATAGTGGAGGAAGCAATACTAAGGTGATATGGGAATTTAATCAGGATGCTGGGATATGTGAAATAGTAGAGGAAGCAATATTGAGGTGATATGGGAATTTAATCAGGATGCTGGGATATGTGAGATAGGTGATATGGGAATGTAATGAAGTATGTATGAAAATAACCGCAAGGGAGGCCAAGAAAGAGATCGGAGGAGCAGATAACATAGTGTTGGAGTGAGAGGAAAATGGAGGTAGCTTACTAAACTGACCTGACCACAAGCTGGAAACAATTGATGATGGTGACGAGTTTCTAATTTATAATGAGCCGAGCAAAAATACTTCAAAATGATTAGACAATAGCTAGGTGTCTTTATTGATATAGTTGTGTGTGTAAAGTGATCCTCCACTCGTTACTTGTGTAGATAGCAGTTGCGGCGGTCCACAGGGATAGTCCACCTCTCCTATACCATGTAATGATATTGGTCTAATTAACTCTAAATTATATAAAAAGTCATGGATGAAGGTAATTTTTCTTTAAAGTAATATATGTAGAGTATCCTTTTAAGATTCATCATATGAAGAAACATGCGCTTCTCAGAAATAATGAGTAAAGGATTTCACCTTTAAAATATACTTTTTATACCATCTTTCCTGTTAAAAGGAACAACTCCGCAGTATTTGGCAAAGACACCAATCCCCTATACCAGTAAGAAGCTAGCCTTCACAACACCTGTCGCCAGGACTCTTTCTATTAGTTAGATTTTACACTGTTGGCGAGGGGAGAAAGATAGCAAGGGGTATGTCATATATAAACCGTTTGTGCGTATGTTTAAGGCATCTCCGGGATCCAAACATCTACACTGAGATCTCGCTCACGCACGAGTCAGTCAGAGCCACACACTGGCAGTCACAGTCTAAAATAACTTACATTAATATCACAAGTGTGCAGTAATATAAAACATTTAATTAAAATATGTACAAGTAATTAACAGGTGTCATTTAAATAAACCGTGTGTGAATAAACAGACATCAACATTTCTTTCTTCAATTTTATTAATATACCGATTTAATTAGTGCTCGAACACGGAGCTATAGACAGCTGGTTAAACGGTATATTATTCCTTACAGTGATAATAGGCGCTCGATCACGGAGCTATAGACAACCTATAAATCATCACAGCATTATTATATCAGGGGATTAATCCGTAGTGTTTCAATCGACGCCCAAAGAGGGGTGATTGATTCCATAGTGTAAGAATTGACGCCCAAAGCGCGGCTCCATTGATTACATAGTGTTACAACCATTAATGTAAATAAGGGAATAGCCCGGACGGGTAGTAAGACGTGGAGCATGGATAGAAGAGAAAAAAGGAATTAAAAAAGAAGCTATTTCCCAAGAAATATAGTCCAATTTTCATGAGTAGACCCTAATCTGATATGTAGAAAATGTTGGTCTATAATTATTATTCTAATCGGTGCTATGTTAAAAGATGTTTTATGTGCTCTGGGAATCCACATCTGGAACTATACTAAGTATTGAACTATAAAAACACATAATTTAATTAAGTAAAAGGTTAGCAATGTTGACAACAACAAAATTAGTTTGTATTTTCATGCTATTCGCACTAATGCACAAACAATAGAATTCAGCACTTCAAATATAGCCAGAGGGTCAAGATAAGAAACACTCGACTCTTGTCAAGAATGATTTTTGTTTGTCATTAAAAAAAAAAAAGAATTGTTAGTGAAAAAATACTCGAAATTGTGCTGATAAGAGTTTGATCTACAAACAAAGACGTTCGGTACTGACAAGGTTTCTGATAACGCCGTTAGATTATATAACATGTATATCCCACGATTGTGGAAGGGAGGAAATGGCTCCATAATGCCGGGATCACGGTCAACTTAAGGGGAATCGTGCACGCTATAAATTGGTCATGGGCCGAATTGATTAGTGACTTTCAACCTTTATTGACTCGCCGCACACTTGTGAAGGGGACTAGAATCTCGCGGCACACTCGTGAAGGGGACTAGAATCCCGCGGCACACTTGTGGAGGATTAGAATCTCGCAGCACACTCGTAAAGGGGACTAGAATCTCGCGGCACACTCGTGAAGGGGACTAGAATCTCGCGGCACACTTGTGAAGGGGATTATAATCCCGCGGCACACTTGTGTGAAGGGGGATTAGAATCTCGCGGCACACTTGGGAAGGGAATTATAATCTCGCGGCACACTTGCGAAGGGAATTATAATCTCACGGCACACTAGTGAAGGGGATTAAAATCTCGTGGTACACTTGTGAAGGGCATTAGAATCTCACGGCACACTTGTGAAGGGGGTTTAGAATCTCGCGGCACACTCGTGACGGGGACTAGAATCTCGCGGCACACTTGTGAAGGGGATTAGAATCTCGCGGCACACTTGTAAATGATTAGAATCTCGCGGCACACTAGTGAAGGGGATTAGAATCTCGCGGTACACTTGTGAAGGGGATTAGAATCTCGCGGCACACTCGTAAAGGGGATTAGAATCTCGCGGCACACTTGTGAAGGGGATTAGAATCTCGCGGTACCCCCAAGTGCCACGGCACACCTAGCCGGTATCACGGTACCCTCAAGTGCCGCGGTAACCTGGTCGGTATCACGGTACCCTCAAGTGCCACGGCACAACTGATCGATCTCACGGTACCCACAAGTGCCGCGGCTGCACGTGGATCATTTGTGGCTAAACATTAATGTCGAAAAAACAATTAGAACCAGTTTTGTAGAAAAAACAGTCTCCC
>CABFOV010008655.1:0-16592 GCA_902141375.1 Timema poppense
TGATGGCTGAGACGACTAGTTACAAAAATGGCGCTCAACGTTGGGGCTAGCTCAAGAACAGCGGAGTAGATGACGGGTTACAGTATCTCCTCTCATCTAAAGTGTAAGGGAGTGCAAAATCTACTTTTTAAATATGAAGCAAACTCAAATCAATTGTAACATATATGAAATATTCTTGAAACCAAATCGAAGTTCAAATATTTGTTATTAATTGTTTTATGCCTGGAGAATTATTATATTGGCACACTTATTATTATTATTATTATTTCATCACCTCGTCTTACTACCTTCTCAGACTATCATTACTCTAATGGAGTATGAATGAGGAAGAAAGTAGTTTACAGGTTATCTACTCTCATTAATTTGTGTGGAAGTGTAGGAAGAAATAATTTAGGAAAGACCACTTTCAGTAGACCTGACAGGGATTCAAATCCCGATCTTCCTGTCAACAGTAGGCCAGTTTAACAACACGAGAGTGAGCAGCTTAGATCATTCAACCAATGAACCAGGTTTGTGGTTATTTAAATATCTTAATGCACTAAAATCCCTTGGAAAACATTTCAGTGTGGATTTGTATTTTTAATGGTAAAGTTGTGTAATTGTAAAACATTTCAATGTGGATTTGTATTTTTAATGGTAAAGTTGTGTAATTGTAAAACATTTCAGTGTGGATTTGTATTTTTAATGGTAAAGTTGTGTAATTGTAAAAGCAAGTGTTTTTGTTTTATTGAAGCTGTCAAAGATTATATATTTTTAGAAGAGTTGAAGTTTTTGAAGGTTTGCACACCCCTATTAAGGTGTCTATAAAAGTGAGTTTAAGATATAAAAGAAAAATGTAAGCAAAGATGCCTGCTATCCTTTTACTAAGAAAAAAAATCATTATTGTAGTATAAGGAAAATGTATGTGATTAAACTAATTAGTTATTATTATTATTAGCACCGCGTCTTACTACCCGTTCGGGTTATACGCACTTACGCTAATGTGTAATGGTAGGGTAGATTGTGAGATGAAATGAAGGACCTGCAGTTTAACGTGGAATCCGAACCACGGTGGTGGCCTGACATTCCCCAACTAATTAGTGATTATGCAAGTATTCTTGGGTGATAATTGATAAATACTAAATTTACACATTGATAGATATAATTTTAAATATTGTTTTTTGAGAATAAAGTTAAGAGAAGTCTAAATAATGTTTGGGTATAAAATGTATATTTTAGTTTTGCCTACCCTTTTTAAAATTTTGATTTTTTATTCACATGCAAAAAAAAAAGTTTCTGTAAGCATTTTGCAATGCCATTTATATCACTGTTGTAGATGGTTGGCCAGAGTGTTAATTAAGAAAGATGAAAGTAAGAAAATAGGAGGCTTTTTTAAATTACATGCTTTTCTTTGATACTCACAAGTGAAATTTTCTATCTCGGCATAGTTGCTTTTTTCAACAAACATGACATTTCCTAAATGCAACACTCCTGCCACAACTCGCAAAATGTTACTTTGTTCCACCTCCGACATATTCATCACGCTCATAGCTGTCAACAAAACACAAACATCAAAGAATAAAAAAGCTTTATTCAAACATAACACAAAAATTAAGCAAAAATTACTTTAGCAGTGGCTCTCAAACTATTATATCACACGGAACTCTTTAAATCTATGAAACCTATTAAACCTTTAATAGTTGTAGCAATTATTTTTCTGGTAGAATCAACTGTACAAAATAACTAGGGCAAATCAAGGATGTTGTTCAAGATAACACCGATTGTGCTAAGATGTGTCACAATGGGATTCTCCAAATGGTAGCTATATTTGCATTTCTGTACCTCTGAGTGTCTCCTGGAAGTCATGAGCATCGTTGGTGCCATCAACTTTATGGTTCCCTCCATAGCTAAGATATGAGTAGTAGTCAAGCTGGTTAAGACCTAACTCACCTATAATAAAAACACCACAGTTCAAACTTAAATAAATACAAATGGAAAAATTACCACTATATAATTTTTTTCAATGAATGAATCCCCCCCAACCCAGCATTAAAAATGTAGTGTTAATATTTAGAGGTGTACGAAGCTTTTAGATGTCAAATCTCCTTGTTTCGACTTTGACATCCAAAATAGCTTTTGCATCTTTGAAATATTTGAGAGTAGAAGAAACCTTTTATGTATTATAAATATGTTAGAAAAATTTCTCACTAAAATTAACTTATTTTAAACAAATACTCATTTTTACAACAGTTACTGTATTAAATAGTATTTTTACACAGACTAGTGATTAAATGACATCTATAATGTAAAAATAGATTGATTCAGATGTAAACATAACAGAATATAGTGCTCTTTGTAAATGGTTTTTCATATCTAAAGCTTTCTCTTTAAATAAATGCATTTGATTTTTTTTTCTTCATTAATTTGAGGTATTTAATATGCATTTTCTAACCAGACTGATTATATCAGCACACAAGAATTTGTATGAGCAAGAGTGAAAGGTCCTACCAATTTTGCCATGAAAGATATTTTCTCATACCTTCCAGGGTTCTTTTATAACACAATCAACATGGAACTAATGGCTTTACTTCCCTTCTAAAGGAGGTTGTGCTAGGGATTTTTTATCACTAAAGAAAAATTTGTTGACTCCAGCTGGGTTTGAATCCACAAACATTGGGTCCTGAGGCGAGCACTTTCCACTGAGGGTCGACTAGATGCATGATTTAAAATCTAGTGTACTGTTACTTGACAACAATTAAGACTTAATGTTCAACTTAGACTTTTGTTCACATGTTTCAAATTTCACTTCAACTTTGCTTAGCATTTAAAAAATGAACTTAGCACACACCTATAAATGTTTTATTCCCTATCATTCTTCAAGGTAAAAATATATTTTTGCCAACCCTTAAAGGAAATATAAATATAAATTAAGCTGCCCAATTCACATTCTTGCAGCTAACATTTCATTCTTTATAATCACTTCTCCTCCTCTCACCCTCAAAGTAGTAGAAAAAATGATCACATGACTCACGTTTCATGTTGACAGATGCCCCAGTACACAGCTGATAAAATATATGAAAGTTCCGTTCGCCTGCATTCTGCATTACAACCCGAGACTTCTCCAGAAGGAAGTTGGAAATACGTCCACCCTCGGGCTGGCCACCATTGCCAAACAATATTTCCACATATTTACCCTGCATTAAACATTATTCCAGAATTATTACAGGGTTTTAAGTACTGTATACTTAGAGAGTTACTTATAATAGGACAATAACAAGGTATACACCAGACATTCAGCCTTACAGGAGTTTCACTGCGCTCCCCGAACCAGGTTGAGTACTTTGGCACTGGGGAGTGCTAGTTACAGTTCTCAGTGATAACAACACTTCCAAGTGAAACTACTCATTTTCAAATTGTTTGTTGTAAAGGGGTTATGGTTCGAACACAATAGTTCACAGTTACCAGCAATCCCTATCCTCCGTAAATCACCCGCTTACCCCCTTTTACTGAATAAACCTTTTCAGACAAGTAACTAGATAAAGGTATTTGAAGGTTTACAACTAGACAATTTGAAAACATTTGCTTGGACAAAAAAAGATCAATGTAGTCTGAGTAAGCTCGTTTGGGGGTTTGGCTTATGGAAAGGGGTGGGGACACTACCTGAACCTAGCTTTGTGAAGTCTAAAAGGCAATTTTTGTTTCTTCTTTAGTAAAACCATCTTAAAAGTTAGCTGTTTGTAAATGGCTGCTTGGGACTGAAAGTAACAATCCAGGTGTTGAAGAACTCAAGAGCTCCCGATGAGCAAAATCATTTTAACTTGGAGGCTGTAGATTTGGTATATACCTTATTTGTGTATTAGGATCACAATCAACCTAATGTTCATGCAATTTAAAAAAACATAATGTTTTATTAGGATTCACATAACGTGGCAACACGAGAAGAACATTGCCAATGAATATTGTTTGAAAATAAATTATTCACTAAAATGGAACTTTAGTAGTAAGAGAGATTAGGTTCAAGTACTTCCAATAGAAGCTTACTGAAGTTACAAAATATAATATAAGAAAAAGTCACACTGTTTCGGTGTTCATGAGAAGCGGACACACTATACCAAAGTAAACATCTGCACAATATAAATAAACATATGAACTATCAAATATTCATGTTGACATTGTTTACAACACACTTGGCTGACAGGGACACGTGGTACCCTTCACTTAACATAACAGTTTTCGCCTAGACAACTCTTACGTTAAGTGAAAATCACATCAACACCGTGCAACAGCATGTCTTCCATTTAAAAAACACAAGGATAACTGCAACATTATGTGAATGTTAATTCAATCAATAATCTAGCATTATAAAATAAACATTTGATATATTTATGTATAAGATGACAAAAAAAGAATCAGAAACACAAGTTAGTTTTACAGTGACGAATAGCACTGAGGCATTAGACTTAAGCATTTGTTTACACCCACTGAGAATATGCAGATTATCTATGGTTCAAATGTCAAGTAGAGGTTTATTGTAAAGGAAATAAGCAGAAGTTGAGGTGGGAGGAGGGAGGACCAAAACCAAACTAAGAAAAAACTGCTTACTCTGAGGGATGCATGTGGGTAGTGGGTAAAGGGGCTAATTGAATTACTAGAGAAAGGACTGTTATTATGTACAGTGGATTAACATTAGTTAGTTCCCACCTGCTTCGGTTGCTGCATGGTCTAACACGCTACTCCCGCAGTAGACTAAACTAAGGTTCAAATCTCAGCCAGGTGTACTGAGAATGGTTTTTCCAAAATTATTTTCCACTCTACCTTCATGTAAATGCGGGTACACTTCCTTGAAATATAACCTTCCTAATCTCTAAAACCATTAGCATAATTAGTACATAGGCTTATAACCCAAACAAGTGGCAAGACACGGTGATAAAAGAAAAAAGTTAATTCACACTAATTTAATGATCATACAAATCTAATTTTTTAATATAAACCTATTGCTGTTTAGCATATTTAACTCAATTTACCATTGGTAGTCATTTTGACCATGTCCCCCTGTCCATCCCTGGTAGCTATGACCTTGTACATAAGTGGTAGGAATAAAAACAAAAGAAAGGAGCTCTATAAAATTAGTCACTAAGTGCTTGGAAAAAATAATTAAAAATTACTAGTATAAATTACAACAATAATAACGATTCATCATTAAATAATTAACATAATAAACTATTTGAATAAATAGCAATATTATGTCTTTATAATCAATAATACTTCATGGAAATAAAAAATATGACACTTTACAAATGAATGTTGGCCTCCGTTGCAATAAAATTAAACTTTATTACACTAATAATGACCTTATTCGTGGTACTTACAAATCTGCTGGAGTTATTGTTGCGTACAGTCTTTGCGTTCCCAAATGCTTCCAACAGAGGGTTGGATTCTAGGATGACATCTTTGATACGCTGCACCCTAGTGCCACCACCAGAAACCCTCGCTATGTATGACATGATGTACTTGGCCAATACTGTCTTGCCCGCTCCTGATTCACCGCTACAACACAATGTCATTTAAATTACTTTTTTTTAAACTTACTTGAGGTATTTAATGCACACTTTCTGAATCAAATGATTATTACAGCACTTAAGAATGTATATGAGCGAAAGAAAAGAGCTTACCAATTTTGCAGGTAAAGATATTTTCACATACCTTCCATGGGTCTTTTGCATGCCACACTCAACATGGAGCCAACGGCTCTAATTCCCCTCTGAAGGAAGTAGTGCTAAACATTTTTATAGCCCAAGAAAAGTCAGTAGAGCTCAACCTGGTTTGAAGCCACGAGCATTGGGTCATGAGGCGAGCACTTTACCCCAAGACCTATGAGGTTGACTTAAATGGAGTAACTTCAATAAATTTACTATCGACAGGCTTGGCGCGTGAGCGAGCTTGACTGGAATTCTCAGCTCTAACCAAAGAGTGCTTAACTCTGAATCCTGAACAGGTAAGCTTGTGTTATTTCCCATACTGGGATTTTCATTATGAGTTCCTCGTTTCTCTTCCAGATGCTGGTGCATTTCCTTGAAACTCATCTTCCTTAACCTGCATTCTTAAATTACTGTAAGTTACAGATTTCACAAATCAATGTGATACATGGCACATATTTTATACTAACTAAAACTGGGTAAAAATCCATTTTTTCTCAAATCTTAATCTTCATTTTACCTACAAATCACAAATCCAAATCTTAAAAAATGGGAAGTGTACAAAATTAACTTTTCTAAATTATTTGAATATCTTTATTCAATTGGGATTCTATTTTGTCCAAGATTTTAGTTGCTGTAAAAAATAGAAATCATATCTAGAGATAAGATTTTTTGTTATTATTAGAATTGTCATTTAGTTAAATTGGCCAATTATGGGTCTAGGGTCCAGTTATTGAGTTTTTCCTATAATTATGTTGGGATTAAGTCAATATTAAGCATCACCATAGCTCTAAAAGAATAAGATTGAACAATCTTTTAAAAATTAATTTTTTCAAATCTTGAATCTGAAATTTGTTCAAATCCTCAATCTTGAATAAGGATTCAAAGAACCCATCCCTAATACTAACAGAATACAATTTGTATTAAACAATTTATCAAAATATAGGCTACCTTATTTTGATAAGTGAGATTCGGCACAGAAAAATAATTTGTTTGTGAAATCAACTTTAAAATTTATTTTTAGTTATGTCTCCAAACAAACAAAAACCCTATGTAAAGTACTTTTGGAGGTTCAAAGGCACAAATAATCAAAAAGAGGGGCAATACTATAAAATAATGGAACGGCGGGATTATGTATGCTTACCTTATGATGACGCACTGACTTTCCACATCAATAAGCATATTTCTGTACATTTCATCAGACAAGCCATACACATGAGGAGGATTTTCATATGATGCCTGCAAAAAACATATACAATTTAATATTTACACCAGATATTTATTTTTCTTTAGAAATACAAACATTTATAATATAAATTTTTTATTGTGTACACTTAGGTAGCCTTTCACAGTGAGTGACCAAACATAAAAAGCAATTTTCTATGGTAATCTTAGAAATACAGGAAACTTTTTTTTAACACTGCGTGTCAGTAACGGTTCGGGTTAAATGCTTACAGGAAAATAAATCATATATAAATATTTTTAAATTGGAGTTTATCAGACTTTATGATTTAGAACATGCACGTCCAACCTTTCCTAGGATGAGGGCCCCATACGTTCTTGGGGAATTGGCCAGGGACCATATATGAGTTTTATAATACCTAATGCCCAAATAGAGTATACACACACATACATACCCATACCCAGACCCGTCCACCCATCCCTCCATACATGTATTCACTACACAAGTAACATTCTATTTATGATTCTGGAAACTACCTGAAAGTCAGTGAGCTTTTATGTCACCTCCAAGAGCTTAATTTGTTGTAAATTTCTTTATTTTAAGTAATTCAATTTGAGCTGGCGAGCCGCAGGCGGCCTACAAATCGCATGTTGGGCAAGCTTGATTTAGAACATACTGCTAAACAATACTTTATTATCTCTGCCTCTTAGTATTTATTTGGGTTGTGTGCATACAATGTTTATGCTATTGAAATAGAGGTGAAGAAGGTAGAAATTCAGAGGAATTTTACTTACATTTGCATAAAGCAAGAGTGTGAAACCATTTAAGAAAAACCACACTCGACTGAGATTAAAACCCCAATCTAATCATCAGCAATAATTCAGTTCAACACAAACACAATGAACTAACCATGCGACCACTTCTAACAATACTTAAAATTGCCCTTGTTTTTGGATTACTACACAGACAAAAAAACTAAGTGATTTATTTTAGCACTGTATCTTACTACCAATTAGGGTTGAATGCTTATGTACTAATTAAGCTAATAGGTTAGGGATGAGAAAGTTTTAATTTAGAGAAAGTGTACCCACATTTGCATGAGAAACCATTTAGGGAAAACCTCCTTCAGTACATCTGGCCGGGATCGAACCCTGATCTTCCTGTCATCGGCTGTCTAGTTTAGTGGGAGAGTAGCACCTTAGATCATGCAGCCACCAAAGCGGGTATGTGAAATGTTGACTATCATTGGACATGATGATGAAATATTTACCAAACCCAATGTGGAATGTCATAAGCCAAGTTCAGCTGGCGTGACATTTCCTTTGTCTCACTTCAGTGCACTCAAATAAATAGGACATTGCATGACATCCTATTTGTAAGGTCCTTTGGCATATTTGTCTTTTTCTGCCAACTAATTGTATATCAGAATGAAGACAATACTATGACCTTTAGATAGTTGCATAAATGAAGAAAAGAATTTATTCAAACCCAACCATCAATCTTTGGATATTCATCAAACATATTTTTTAATTGAGGAGAAAAATTATTCATTTTATAACACAGTATAGGATGAAGTTAAATTTTTTTAAATGACACTGTGTAGTAAGAAAAGTTAGTCAATAAATTTAAAAGAGCCTGGTTAGATCCCAGGTGGTTCCTAAAAGAGTTTAATACCTTTTAGTGGATAGGTTTGACCTCAAATATAGATATTTTTTTAAATATTGATATTTAACTTGCCCTTTCGGAATTATCTGACAAGGCATATATCAGCACATCACTTATGAACCAACTTAGCTATATAAAAGACACATCAGCCAGTCCCCTATCAGTCGATGTATCACCATGAAATCAGAAACCCTATTTCCCAATTATTAAATATTTTAATTGTGTTGAGAGTTAAACTTGGGACCCTTCACTAAATAGGAAGACACACTAATGACTGAGCTAAGATTTTGGACTCATACACAGAGCCCTGTAACTAATTTCTTACTTCCAAATTCCCTGTGTTTTTCAGGCAGCTCAGATTGAAGTGAAGATTAAGAAAATTTCATTTTTTATCAAATCGACGCATATGAAGTCATGTAACTTAAGTTTAAAACAGGGAGATTTAATATTTATGGGGAAATACATCTTCTGTCGCATCACAACCCTTGTTTAAGGCATTAACAAGACATGTTTGAATCAGCGTACTTAATTCTTCAGTTCGCTTTTTTATCCATCCAAAGACCTACTTTATGCTATCAGTTAAATGTCCCAAATTAACAAATATTCCAGTATTTTTTACTATATTTTGCAAAATTCCTAGTGTTTTAAGGTATTTTTTCAGAAACAAAAAAAAATATTTCATTTTTGCGGCTTTCTAAGTGCTTGGCAACTCTGAAAGATTATCTTATTCCTAGCACTAGAACTGAGTGTGTTGTATTGTGTGTGCTACACTTGGTTAATCTAATTTGTAAAATTGTGTAAATCTAGTGATGTTGGGACGTTGGGTATTTCATATCAACTAATTTTAATATTATTTTCCAACACTTGATTTTAACAGGATGTCCAGCCAAACTATATTTTAAAATTCCCTGACTTTTACGGGTTTTTCAGAGCCAATTTACAACTTTTTCCAGTCAATATATACTAAAAACATGATTTAATGTAAAAATATATCTAGGCATATACGCATTCTGAAATTGTGTCACTCTATAAAGGAGTTAAATAGTAATAGCCTAAAGCAATGGGAGATTGGGTAGTGTGATCTAAGTTAGATTTCAATGAGAGCATCTTGTAGTATTTATTAAAAGATCGCCTTACAATGGCAGAGTTTAAAATAGTTGAGAAACATTATTTTTTAGTTTTTTCTTCTTATAATGCAATATAATTTATGTGCGTGCATAGCCATGCCAAAATTTTGTCTAAAGATGAGCAGTACAGGCGTGGAAAGGCAACACGAAAATCCTGTGTTGACCTTAAGAAGTGAGATTAGTATGCTAATCAGGGACAATTGTGTTAAAAGGGATTAGCAATGAGTATTAACTGAAAAAAAAGTTATTTCGATTATTGTAAATAAAAGCTGTGTAATTTTTAATGAATATGTGAAAATTCCAAATATTTTATAAAATTCCCTGACTTTTCCATGATTTTTCCCTGAACAAGCAAATTTCCCAAGATTTCCCCCGTTTTCCAGGTTTCTGGAGACCCTGTTTCAAACATTAAAGTAGCTTCACTGTGTAGCATTTATAGATAACAAATTTAATTAGTCAAAGTACTAAGCCAATTAATATTTCACGCCATATTTCTCAACTTGTCTCACGATAGCCAACACTTTGTTTACTCTACCTAGTCTTGGTTGTATTTATGTTGAGCTAGCAAAGCAATACTATGAGTAATCGGCCTGCATTGTTTATAGTAAATACAATATTTTTAGCACCAAATCTTAATACCTGTTCGGGTTATACACCCATGTACTAATTACTCTAGTATGTTAAGGATTAGGAAGGTTAAATTCAGAGGAAGTGTACTCGCATTTGCTTGGAGGGAGAGTGGAAAGCCATTTAGGAAAGAAACTCTCACTATACCAGACCAGGATCGAACCCCAATCTCGTCACCTGCAGTCTAGTATATTGTGAGAGTTACACCTTAGACCATGCAGCCACCAAAACAGGTTAAAAATATTATAACATCACTTAACCTAAAAGGGGTTATAAGAGACTGCAAGCAAAACATGTGAACATACAATCACATATACAAACCAATTTTTATAGAAAAATCTGTTGAGAAAATACAAACTTTCTTTATTCCAATCAAAAATGATAACATTTTACTATAATATTAGTATTATTCTATAGGTATTGATAATATCTATCAAAAGAGACTTTTGCAGACCACAGGACCTGATGTAGGAATTCATGAAAGTAGATCTAGTACTTTTTTTTATAGTTGTCAGATAAGGTTCTTCCTATGAAAATTGAACTGTAGCTAACCTAATTCCATGAAATGTATAGACCGGACCTGTATTTTTAACCCCATCTAGATTTTATTTATCTATCATTTATTTATCAAGGTTTTAGTGAGCCTGGGCAATTTACAAAAACCTTAAGGTATAATAGTAGGTGTTAAAATGGGTGGGTACAAGATAATTATACACTTTTGACAGAAGGGGTATAAAAAAAATAGTGAAAAAAATTGATACAGCTTTAAAACATAAAATTAACCTAGACAGGCTTGTGTGTGTTAAGTGTTTCTGAAAGACAGGAATATAAAATCACTCATTTAAAGTAAACATTAAGTAAGAATAATCTTATATGTAAATGAATTCAAAACACTCCTTGAATTGTAGTGGATAAGGTCAATAATATTATGTTTATAATAAAGGTCTGCTGAATATTGAGATAACAATTGAACACACCAGCAAGTGTGTTATCGCAGATAACAAATAATAGACAGAGGAGGAAAAATAAGAAATTAAATAAAAATTCAAACAAAGATTAAAAAAAGTGTGGGAATATTGATCTCTGTGAATTATGTGAGCCAATTTTTTTTAAATGAATTAAACATCCATTTCAGTACATGCTTGCTTCATCGATAAATAAATGGTACCTACTGTTAACAAAGAGAAATGCACAAACCCGTGATCACATGGTCTAAGACGCCATTCTCAAATAGATAGAAGAGATTGGGGTTCAAATCTTTGTCAGGTGTATTGAAGGGGGTTTTCTCTTAAAGGTTTTCCCACCCTCCCTCCAAATGAGTGCAGGTGCATTTTCCCTAGATTCTATCTTACTCATTATTACTTAATGAGTTTAAATATTATGTGGATAAATCAAAAGGATAATAAGACACAGTGCATGAAAAAAAATAAAAAGATGGTTACTTAAAAATTACTTCCTTTTTGTAAAGTGATAGGACACTTTATTTTAGCATTGCATTTTATTGTCTATTTTGGGTTATAGGCTTATGGGCTAGTGATGAGGAAGGATGAATTTAAAGGAAATGTACCCGTATTTGCATGTAGAGGGGGAGGGGGATCATTTAGGGGAAACCACCCTCAGTACATCTGACCATGATCTGACCATGATCAAACCATGTTATCCCCATAATCCCCACTCTAGTCTATTGCAAGAGTAGTGCCTTAGATCATGCAGCCACCGAAGAAGGTCCATGTATATTTATTATATCATAAAACACTCTAAAGTTGGTTTGCCTAAGGGGAGTGGTACCTGATGACAAAACCAATATCCTATGCCGACAAAAATTTCAAGAGGAAGTTGAGAGATTCCATTCATTCAGAAAGCTTATTTCAAATGTAGGTAGTGTAGCAACCTTCATTACACCATGAATAACATTACTAAAGCTAGGTACAGTTGTAAGCACTCCATGAAATGACATTGCAAAAAAAATATTGTGTGATGATTCTAGTGCTAATGTGTTGTTTTTTAGCACCACATCTACTACCCATTCAATTAATGCACACATACAGTAATTTTGCTAATGTGTTTTGGATGAGAACGTTGAATTTAGAGTAAGTGTACCTGCATTTGTATGGAGGGAGAGGGAAAACAATTTAGGGGAAAAACCCATTCAGTAGACCTGACCAGGATTCAATATCCCATCATCAGCAGTATAATCTATTGCGAGTGTGACGCCTCATACTATGCAGCCACAAAAGCGGGTTATTGAAAATTTTATTAAAACATAAAGAAGTATTTCACTTGCAAACAACTTTAATAAATTAAATGGTTTAATTAATGTAACACAACATGGAATATGAATTGCTTATACAAAAAAAAGTATGAATTAAGTAAGAAATGACTATTAAAAACCATATATAGGGCACCTACGGCAGGAGAGGTGCTACCTGACAGCTATCAGAACGTTATGTATTAAACATTGATTGAAAGTGACTAATGTCAACCAATTCAGAAATAATTATTAATTGATTACTAATACTATATTATCAAAAAAAAGTGTTATCAAAATTCTAATAATACTACCCTATTACTGTATAATTGATGTTTTCATAGCTCAATGAAAGAACAAAATATATTAATAAAACTTCTTGTAGTGCGGCTGTGGCAACACGATATATTATATTGCATGAAATATTAAATTAAAAAGTATTAGGGCCTATATTCACACTTGTATCTTGTTATAACTGGCCACCAAAATAAATGTTTTTTATAACTTAGTTTCAAAATAAAACAGTTTTATTTTGTAAACAACACATGAACACATTGACAAAATGGTTTGTATGATGTCCTCAACTGCTGCAGCAAATGGATATATGGTGAAACTTTTCCTAGCTGTCAGATATCACCTCTCCAGCTGTGGATGCCCTATAGTACATAATATATAATATGGAAGAACAGGAAAAAGGAATAAAACCAATTAAAAGAAACAAACACAATATAGCTCTAAGTTAGTTGTAATTTACCAATTTCCTTTTTCTCTCTTATGCTTGTTTTTGTTTCCTCTTACATTTTACTGTATGTATGTATGTATGTATAATACTCGAAAACCGAAGGTTGGTTGGATCCTCAACAGTTACAATGTTAGGTGTAAAGTCTAGAAGCATAGCTACCTGGAAAATTAGGAATGAGGTAGTTTCTCGTTGCTTTCCTCATTGAGCCAGAAGTTACTATTGCACATCAGTCTGTCAAGCCCACTGAAATGCATACACCATCTGGCCCTACAAGCGACACCTTTACTCCATTCATCACAGGAATTGGCTGTGTATCGAATGTTATTACTAGTATACTTCATACCTTTGCCACTTTAATATTTGTCAGAGCCATGAGCCCATAAGTGAGACTGAGACAGCTTAGTGAAAGTAAAATTTGCTCTAGGCTATACTAGAACATATTGCATTGTGAACACAAAAATCTGACCATAGGTGAATCTGGATGGACATTTTGCTGTAACGATTGATTTTCATCCAGAGGCAGCCATTTCCTCTTTGCCCAATGGCAGCAATGGAAAGTTTGAACAATGCTACTCTTTTAACTGTAAGAAAAAATATTGTTTTTGTTCTGTTTTATATGTTCCTATCCTCCTTCCCTGTACATTCTTTTATGCATAAACAAAATGTAGGCTAGGAATACCACAAATAATAAAAAAAATTGCACTTACAGCTCCTTGATATAGTTCTATCTCCTTGTCACCAAAATATGGCATCTGTTTGAAAGGGTTGACGGAAACAAGAACGGGACCAATGCAAGTCTGTTAAACAGCTCAGGAAATACTTGTTCAAATAAATTAGTAATTGAAATAATTCTAAATCTATTACAAAAATTGCTATAGTAAATTTGTCACCCGAGAATGCATGTGTTTTATCCCCAAAATGGTTAAATTTGAGATATTTGGTGTTTACTTTTATTTAGAATGCACATGGTTCACCTGCGGTGAAATTGAGACTACCATATAATTACTTAAGAAGATACAAACTCGAGTTGTCATCTAGTAGCATTGGTTTTATACACAAGGTCAAACTTCAATGCTCTTTTACACAAAAGTGAAAAGTTGGACATTGAACACTTGCATTGTCGGGTGACGAATTGCACCGCTTTGTTAAACAAAGAATAACATACATATTTTTTTTTTAATATCTGAAAGAAATTTTATAAATTATTAATATTAGAGTTACAAGTTTAATATATAAGTACCAGTGACTAATGTAAAAATTGAGCTTAAATAAATTTATGAAACTGTACATTCGTTTGGGGATAAACCTGGGTCCACTGGATGTAAGCCAGACATCTTGTCAATAAGCTAAGATTATAAATCAACCCATGATGAAGTCATGTAGTTAAAGAGAAGCTGCAATTTTTTTCCCCTCTAGTTGGTAATAACATCCATTAAACTTGTCAGGTCATCAACTGTAAATTACAGCTTCAGCACCAACTTTATATCTTAAAGGAAGTTAAAATATATACTACAAGCAAACCGTCGTTCCCACAGTAGACCTACTGTGCGAGAGTTTAATGACAACCAGCCGAAGTGAAGTTATATTATCCACATTGTGGTTAACTTAAGAAATAAATACAATAAAATAGTTCAAACATTTTTAGCTCTCACGGGCAATAGTAGGATGTCAAATTTTCATAAAAATAGCCTTATTTGTCAGCTAAAAAAACCTTCTAGATCTAATTTAATGTATTAATATGCATGTCAGAACATGTGATTTATAGCTGTCACTTTTGATAGGTATCATAAAATTAAAATAACACTAATAAAATAGTAATAATAATAATCTTTAGCACTGCGTCTTACTACCCGTTCGGGTTATACGCTAATAAAATAGTAAATAGACCTAGTCATCAATTTTGGTGTCAAAAAAATATGTTTATATTTTCTAAAAGATCCTTCCTTTAAGAATTGGACTCAATTATGCATGATATCTGGGATTATTTGTGTTCATCTCGAACAAGGTGAAGGATAAGCAAAATACAAAAATTGTTTTTGTAATCCTAGTCTTAATATACACACATTATGAAGTCAAGGTACACATAAAAAAATGTATAGATTTTTAAAAGGATACAAAAATGTAGTCATCCATGTATCGTTTCTTCAAGTTTTCCACAATTGAGTCTTCTGAAATTTTTGGGAGAAGGACCATATCGTCCACTCCTGATAGCTTGACATTGTGAGACTGCCAATGGTAAACCTACAAACATTTTACACAGCCCCCAAAAGGAACAATTAATTGACATACAAAAAGTATAAATTTAAATTAACTCAAGACAGGTAGCATTAATACCACTTCTGTGGTCTAGTGGTAAGAGTTCCTAGCTACAGATCTAGAAGTTCCGAGTTCAATCCCCTGCACTTCCAGAATTTTTATGTGAAGCAGTGGGTCTGAAATGGGGTCAAACTCAGACTCATGAGGACAAATGAGGAAATACGTGACACCCTCTATCCGCAAATGTTGGCAATATTTTTGCTAACGATGACTGCCACTCGGTCGGTATAGCCTAGTCCTGGGCTCACGCTATGAAGTTTAAGGTAGCATCTATACAATGATAGGTAGGCAATTTAATTCCAAGTGCTATAAAGAATTTTCAAACTATATATGTGCTAAGATAGTTATGAATAAAGATCTAAAAAAAAGAGTCAAAAGCCTAAAAGTCTATTCTGATTGATTTATAAAAGCCCCATATATTTTCTACTTTGTTTTCAAAAATAACTTCATTGATATCTAAACTATATTTCTGTTTATTATTAATGAGCCTCCTTCAAAAAATGTAATATTTGATAGCCAACTAAAAATTTATTTCACTTGGCATCATTATGTTATCGTTTCGAGTAGGTCTTAGTTCATTAGGCCAAAGTTATATAAATTCAGAATGATATTTTTTATAAATAAATTTGGGATTTAAAAGGCAATTCACATTAAAGTAAAAACGATTTTGGAGTCAAGATACAGTATTTGTGGACATCAACATGAATTTGTAATTAATTGAAAACTATTAGTTATCATATGCCATAGGAATGCTAGAGGTCCATGGTTTCTAGAATTGTTCATGATTAGTCCATAATATTAATATTAATTATTTATTTTTTAGTAAACATTAAATCATTTGGATTTTTTTATGTTACGCAAGGAAAATAATATTTTTTTAATTATTTTTCAATAACTTTGGCTAAAAATTTGTATTACCTCTATTTTTATAACTTATTACACAACAGGTATTACTCATATTTTGGATTGTAACCTTTCATATAACTTTTGGGAATAACTCCCCCCCCCC
>CABFOV010008656.1:0-11325 GCA_902141375.1 Timema poppense
AGTATCCTTCCGCGCCAACAAGAACAGATAAATCACGGAAACCGTAGATGGCGCTAGATACCAGACAGGTCTTGCAGAAAAATCATACTTTTGGAAATACAAGTTTTCTCGAGAACGAGGGAAATTTTTATGTTAATATTTTCAACACTTCTTCTAAGATAATGTATCAATGTTTATTAATTGTTACATTTTCTTGATTGTTGTTATGAAGCTGGCAGTTTTCAATTGAAAAATGTCGATTTTACCGATATTTGATCACTGTTAAAATTATAGATGAGCTGTGTATATAAAAAGTATAACTTAATCAACATGCTTCTATTCTTGAACAAACCGTTTCCGAAAAGAAAATTGCAAAACAATAAAAATTCTTAAAGATAACTGTTTGCTCCCACGGACCCACATTTCCACGCCAAATGAAAAGGACCAATCGCCTTAATATAGTTTAAACCTAATTTATCAACCTTGGTGACCGTTGGGAAAATTTCCCTTAAGAGAAAAAAATACCCAAGGTACAGGCCGGGGATCAAATCCGGGACACCTAGGTTCATAACCATGTGCACTGACCACTATACCATGAGTCCATGACAGTTATTAAAAATAATACGTTGAGATTACTTTATGTAGAAAATTAAAGTAAACATATCTAATGAAGAACTATATTATTAGTCTACGAAAATATTTTTCTTTAAAAATACATGTTCAAAGCGTGCCAACAACAATAAGAACAACAATAAAACATCGGCATCGAGTCATGTAATGTTAGTCTTCGACCCAAAGCAAACTGGATCGGAGACATAACTTGAGAGGAAAGGTTGAGGGGGAAGCTTAGGACGAAGGAGGATTCAAATACTGGATGACTTGAAGGAAAGAAGAAAATTATAAGAGATTAAGGAAGAGGCAGAGGACAGGGCTCAGTGGAAGTCTTAAGTTCACTGACAAAAGGAATGGACCTGTCGTAAGACACAACGCCTAAAGCTGCGCGGCCGACACGTGAGGCACTGTTCGGTGCTTTTCCGCGCGCAGTCGATACGCACCTTAATGATAATCGAGTATTCGAGAATCCCGTCTAATATTTTCTGAATGAAACCATCCGGATCCAACGAAAGCAAATTTTATTATATTCAAGGTATTCAACGTGGAATTTTTGAACCGACTTATTATATCAGTACACGACTTTAAAATTAACTTAAATCTATATCAGACACGACATCCATCCACCCTCCCTCCCTCGCGGCCGTTAAAAGTCGTAGCAATGAAATAGGAGAGACACATTTCGACAGTTATAAATTTCCGGCCATGCCAGTAATCGAATCCTGGACCCTTAGCTCAGTAGACAAGACATGCTACCTATCGAGCTAAGGTGTCGGACAACTAAATCAGTCCGTTGAACCATGTGACACAACAAAACACGCGCTGACAATTTTTTTTAGATCGGGAATTTTACTTTTCCTCTTAATTTGTATGGCCTTACCTTTCTTCCCCCCCTCCCCCTTTAACTCGGAAATATATGCGCTCCACAAACCATCTCATCGCTTGAGCTAAGCGTGTTTTTTTTTCTAAATAACCTGATTATAACTAGCGAACTTGTCGTGAGTCATTAAAAATTCTTCCTCTTAAAAAAGGCAGAAAAGATGTTGTCCCGAAAACCGGTAAAAATCCTCTGTTGTATATATTTTGGTCTCCTGTTAGATAGAAAACTTGGTGATATTTATGGGTCCGGGCATCATGTGACCTTGTTGGCTCACAGGGGGCTCTGAAAGTTTTACGTTAGATTTAATTGAGAAAAAGCAGAGGGAGATTTTGTTTTATTCGAGAGTTTGGTATTTCCTCTGTCTGTTTGTTCCACAATAACTGCCTAAAACATGAACCAATTTAACGAATTTAAACCTAGATTTAATTATTATTATTATTATTATTATTATTATTAGCACCGCGTCTTACTACCCGTTCGGGTTATACGCGCTTACGCTAATGTGTAATGGTAGGGTGATTGTGAGATGAAATGGAGGACCTACAGCTTAACGTGGGATCCGAACCACGGTGGAGGCCTGGCATTCCACACATTCACAAGATTTCTTGTCAGAGGTGAAGGAAAGGGTTTGGTAATCAGATAAATCTTTGCCGGGACCAAGGATTGAACCCCGGACCCCCAGCATAGAAGTCTGACACCTTACCCCTAGACCGCCAGGTCACCTAGATTTAATTAAATGTGTGAGTGTGTATATAATTAATTTTGATTTTTATAGCGAAAATGGTCTTGAGTCACGTGAACATTAATTATTCGCTAAGCAAATAATTCACCATTGAATTAATGTGTTTTCTGCCTAATTTGGTCAACAAGGAAAATGTCATCTTCAAATCCAAGGATGAAACATAAGACTGTAGTAACGATATTGACATGTAGGGAGTGAGGTTTAATGTTCATTAAACTACTAAGTTAATATACTACATCTGATTTACTAACCAAACAAGAGATTCAGGATAAAATTTATGTTTTTAAATACAAGGTTAAGCCCTTCCCCCCTTTCCGCCCAACCAGGCTATCCTTCTTACAGCCCAGCTATTCCATACGGATATTCAAATAATAATTTAAGGCGATTGGCTCTTTTCGCTTGGAGTGGTAATACAGAACCGTAGGAACAAACGGCTATCTTCAAGAATTTTTATTGTTTTGTAATTTTCTTTTCGGAAACGGTTTGTTCAAGAATAGAAGCATGTTGATTTAAGTTATACTTTTTATAGACACACCTCTTCTATAATATTAATAGTGATCAAATATCGGTAAAATTGACATTTTAAAACAGAAACTGCCGGCTTCATAACAAAAATAAACAAAATGTAACACCTAATAAACATCGATACATTATCTTAGAAGGGGTGTTGAAACTATTAATGTAAAAATTTCCCTCGTTCTCGAGAAAACTGGTATTTCCAAACGTATGATTTTTCCGTGATACCTGACCTGTAGTTAGCGCCATCTGCGGTTTCCGTGATCCGTCTGTTCTTGTTGACGCGGAAGGATACTTTGGTCGGTTGTGAAGCCACGCCTTTCACCCTCCCGCTCACCATCCCACAAAATAGGTTTTAGACGTGCACTCGACAGGGCCAAGGAACAGGGGTGACCTGGCGGTCTAGGGGGTAAGGTGTCTGACTTCTGTGCTGGCGGCCGGGGTTCAATCCTCGGTCCCGGCACAGATTTAGCTGATTACCAAACCCTTCCTTCACCTCTGACAAGACATCTTGTGAATGTGGGGAATGCCAGGCCTCCACCGTGGTTCGGATCCCACGTTAAACTGTAGGTCCTTCATTTCATCTCACAATCACCCTACCATTACACATTAGCGTAAGTGCGTATAACCCGAACGGGTAGTAAGACGCGGTGCTAATAATAATAATAATAATATTAATAATGATGATGATAGGGCCAAGGGCCTTAAATGAAACGGATTCGCATTTGCGTGATGGAAGAGTATGAAACTATTTCCGTGGTAAACCTAGTTAACTTTGACCTCTCCATCTTCAAAATATCAAACAATACCTAAAATACACCTAATCCACGTTTTCATGGGCGCAAGTCGTACAGATACGTACAATAATTTGAGAGGATTTATTTTCTGGTCGGTTTATTAGAACATAATTATTTCACAGGTATTGATAATGTATATTAAAAGTGACAGCTTCGCATCGTATGAGCTGTCGTATGATTATATAAAAGTAGTTTTTAAAATTTTTGAAAATATTAGATACCGTAATTCCTAAAAGTATTTTTATGTACAAAAAAAAACCACCATTCAAAACTAAACTAAAAAACCCAAAGTTTGTTTTGAAAAAAAACAAAACCAAACGATAACTCTCTTTATTCGATTAACGAACAGTAATGATAATAGTTCTGTTTTTAGAAGAAAGTTTTACAATTAACTAAAAGTCTAAGCAATTCTTTTTTTTTTAACGAGTCAACGAAGAGAACATATTATATACAAAACGAAAGTTCGACAAAAGAGGAACCACAAAGATTAAAAAAAAATGGCCGACTGGTACCAAACAAAGATAGAAAAACCGAGACGTTAAAAAAGAAAAAAAAAACTTTGAGTGGGTTTTACAATGTTTATAGATGTGTTAGTTTGTTGCATTAGTAAGCACGTTTGTTAAGTGCTCTTTAAAGAGCCCGCTGGAAGTGATGGGTGCGCGTTGGTGGGCTGTCTTTATTATTATTATTATTATTATTTCGCATCGCGTCTCATTACCCATCATGTTTATACGCATTTGTACTGATCACATTAATGTGTCAGGGATTAGGAAGGTTGGATTTCAGAGAAAATGTAACCACATTCTCGTGGAGGGAGAGAGTGGGAAACGCCTTAGGAAACTACACCTGATCTAGATTATAGCCCCGGTCTCCCCTTCATGAGCAGGTACAGTCTAGTGTGAGAGCGACGCCTTAGACCATACGTCCACCGTAGCGGGTTTGCTGTTATTCCACGTCTTTCTGAAATCCCCGCTTATTTACAATAACGTGGGTAACGACAAGAAAGGTGGAATTTTTTTAGGAAGTGTTTCAGCATTTGTTTGAGAAACAGATTTAGATAGAGATAAAGAGATAAGTAAATAGAAACAAAGAGATGCATAGCGATAAAGTGATAGTGGGTAATAGATAAATGTAAAGAGATATAGAAAAATAGATAGATACATATATAAAGAGATAGGTATATATACAGAGATACATATATAAAGAGATAGGTAAATATACAGAGATACATATATAAAGAGATGGGTAAATAGATAGAGATACAGATATAAAGAGATAGGTAAATAGAAATACAGAAATAAAGTGATAGAGGTAAGGAGATAAAGATACAGAGATTGAGGGAAAAAGATAGAAGTAAAGAGACAGAGAATATAGAGATGGATACAGAAAAAAAAAAGAGAGTGGAAGACAATTCAGGAAACTTTCCAAATAAAACCTCATCACACTCGACCGGGATTCGAAACCCATCTTCCTCACACAAATTTATCCTCGCGATCATAAAGTATTCCAATATTATCTAAGATTCCAGGGTTCTGTCCCCGACTGAGAACACTGACAATTTTTTAAAATTTTCCCAAGATAATATGATGTTAGGTTTTTTTGCCAACAACATTACCTTTTTTTTATATTTGAACTAAAGAGATTTACCGCTTTACCAATTGAGCCCCCCGAGCGTGAGACATAATATATCAACTTGCAAGTGGTACACCACCTAAGACTGTACGACCATGGAGGTATACCTCGCGGCTAACAGAGTGCACCAATGAAATCTCTTAAGTGACCTTATTAGGAGTCAAAGCGCTGTTCGGGCACGTTTGTTTCCAAATATGGCCCTCATTTAGCTACATCACTTTACAAACCTCCCACTATTACCTATTAGCGGTAACTTTAAACTTTTATTAAACGTTTGAAAAACTTCTAAAATAAACGTTAAGACACAATCTTCCAACTTATTCTTCTTCTTCCATTCTAATAAAATGAAGGTGACCTGGTGGTCTAGGGGGTAAGGTGTCAGACTTCTGTGCTGGCGGCCGGGGTTCAATCCTCGGTCCCGGCACAGATTTATCTGATTACCAAACTCTTCCTTCACCTCTGACAAGACATCTTGTGACTGTGGGGAATACCAGGCCTCCACCGTGGTTCGGATCCCACGTTAAACTGTAGGTCCTCCATTTCATCTCACAATTACCCTACCATTACACATTAGCGTAAGTGCGTATAACCCGAACGGGTAGTGAGACGCGGTGCTAATAATAATAATAATAATAATAATAATAAAATGAAGGGTTTGTCTGTAATGAGAATTTCGCGATATCTACCACACACATAGGACTGAAATTGTACAAATTAGTAGCCCTTGCACATGAACATAAGGCTGGAATTTTAAAGTTTAAACTCACCCTCAAACGTACAATCATCAAACTATAAAACATTTCTCTCAGTTAACTCCGGATACAACTCATAGTTTTTATCTAAACTTATAAAAATCAGTTACCATTAAAATAGCCTTAATTTTTTTTTTTTATTGAGCATAATATATTCTTGTAAAGTAAAGCACTAGTCAAAATCTCGACTTTACAAAATTATTCATCAGTGCCTTTAAATAAAGTTCATTTAATAAACTTAAATTAAGGGGTTAAAATACGTACATATACACACATACACACATATATGTATACATATACACAGACACACATATATGTATACATAACGGTTTCGGTTGTAGCTCCAAGTACCGACAGACAGACAGACAGAAATGGGGATGTACAGAAATGTAAGATTCACTTCTTTTTTATATTCAGGCGCACATAAAACATGATTTTGATATAGAAATTTTCATTGTTACAATTTACTTTTTCTTAGCATCGAGTCTTACGACCTGTCCGTACTATTTACGTTGATGAGTCAGGGATGAGGGATGTCAATTTGAGAGGAAATATACCTGCATTTTACGTGGAGAGAGTGTGGAAAGCCATTATAGGAAATAAGATCCTCAATATCTCCAACCGGGATTCGAACCACAATCTCCCAGTCTATCGTGAGAGTGACGCCCTTGAAGCAGGGTTTTTCATCCGATGTGCCGTGAGAGTTTGGGGAAAGATCAAAATAAGCAACAACAAAAAAAGATTAAAATAATTAATCTACGATTAAAATTGATTTTTTTTAAATCATACAACTATTATAATATTATATGTTGAACTTTTAAACACAATATTGCTACTGATGAAATCCCTCCTTAAAGGACTGAAAGGAAAACTGGAGGGAAAACTGGAGGGAAAGCTGGAGGGGCACTTTGAGCACCTTGTTCAGTGGTCATAAACTGAAAACTGTTGAGAATCGCGGTGTTGGACCATTCTACCCCTGAAGTGGGTAATAACACTACTAATATACTAAAATATTGTTAATATTGACCGCAAAATATACATTACATATACCATACCATACAATTCCATTCCTAACATACATTACCATAAGTAACATATAAAACATACATAACATACATCACCAAACAGAACATATATATGACATACATATCATATATGTGACATATATGACATACATAACTTATATATATATGACATACATAACATACATAACTTACAATAACTTGCTAACATACAATATCATACAATGCCATTTATAACATACAATCCCATACATAACATACATTACCAAACAATACTTATACGTAACATACATACCATATATAAATCACACATAAAGTACAATACCATAAGTAGCATATAATACCAAACAATGCCATACATACCATACATCACATACGAAACATAGTAGAAAATACATAAATACCTAATCACGCCGTTCCTTCACGGGATAGGCATAAAGCTGTGCAAATAGCTCAAAAAACAACATCCTCACCAACTTTCTCCACACTTCCCTGACCTTGCATACTCCCTTCGCTTCAACAACATCCATACACAGAGTCATACATACTCTTATTCTTAAAACTATTCATGTTTATCTTTTTCACACATTCGTCTACAACATTTATCCACGTCTTTCAAGGCCTACCCCTTCCTTTTGATCCACGCACTCTACCTTCATATATTTGCTTCGTAACTTTATCCACACTCATCCTCTACACATGCCCCAAAGCAACGTAAGACGCTTAATTCACGTTGACTTGTAGGACCACCTTTCAAACTGTTCTCCTCCAACACCCATTAATTACCGACTCTGTCCATACGAGTTAGTCCACATACATCTCTTTCCAGCCGCGTTCACCTTGCTCTTGCGTTTCTCCTGACAGACCAACGCTTCACATCCATGTTGGCGTCAATACTTGTTTCATATTTGTATCTTCTAAAAGTTCCTTCATTATGAATATTGGACTGTACCTCTTTGACACAAGACGCGTTACAATACTCGTCTGGTATTCAAAACCTCTCGGTCGACATAAACAACTCAGCAATAACTATTAACGACCTCGGTACCGCCATTGTGATCAGCAACACTGTATCACATTGTGCTAAGTTTTTTTTTATTATACGACCCGTTTGTCGTAAGAGGAGTCTTTAAGGACTCAACGGGCGTCCTTCGGATACAATGATGTGAGGGAGAGACAATAGAATGCTATCGTATGAATGTAAATCGCGTTTTGGTTTGAATAATGTCCTTTCGAATGGTGGGCGATTGGGGGGGAGGGGGAATGAACTATAAATGGGACCACCTTAAGGGGGCCCACCTACCTACCTGAGCGTTGACCGCGGGCTTTTCAGAAACACCGCACGTTCTTTTCTTTTTTAAAAAATAGAAGAAGGTTTGTCATTTCTAAATTCGTTTCACGACAAAACAAGAGTTGTTTATCTCTAAAGATACAGTTGAATTGCGGTTCCACATTTTTAGAGCCACGTACGAATTGCGAGCTGGGATGTTGACCTAACCTAACTTAACTTAACCTAATCTAAAAAAACTTCAAATTTTTGCCAAAACCATTGAACGACTAGAACTGAGGAAGTTAAGATATTACGAGGGATGTCGACATGAGACGATATTTTCTATCTGAAATTTATGACGGCATGATAAAAAAAAACACTCTGGTAATTAGGTGGGCGCAATTCGTACACGGTTTCAAGATTAGGCCGCAACTCATACACGATTTCAAGATTAGGCCGCAACTCACACATGGTTTCAAGATTAGGCCGCAACTCGTACACGATTTCAAGATTAGGCCGCAACTCGTACACGATTTCAAAATTAGGCCGCAACTCGTACACGATCTCAAAATTAGGCCGCAACTCGTACACGATTTCAAAATTAGGCCGCAACTCGTACACGATCTCAAGATTAGTCCGCAACTCGTACACGATTTCAAAATTAGGCCGCAACTCGTACACGATTTCAAAATTAGTCCGCAACTCGTACATGATTTCAAGATTAGTCCGCAACTCGTACATTATTTCAAGATTAGTCCGCAGCTCGTACATGATTTCAAGATTAGTCCGCAACTCGTACATGATTTCAAGATTAGTCCGCAACTCATACATGATTTCAAGATTAGTCCGCAACTCGTACACGATTTCAAGATTAGTCCGCAACTCGTACACGATTTCAAGATTAGTCCGCGACTCGTACACGATTTCAAGATTAGTCCGCAACTCGTACACGATTTCAAGATTAGTCCGCAACTCGTACACGATTTCAAGATTAAGGCCGCAACTCGTACACGATTTCAAAATTAGTCTGCAACTCGTACACGATTTCAAAATTAGTCCGCAACTCGTACACGATTTGAAGATTAGTCCGCAACTCACCTACACACTTCTACTACATACTTCACTCGTGACTTGTGAACACGCGGTACTAAACGTCAAAGCTCATTTAATTTTGATTTTACCTGTGACGAGGGAGGTCGGGGTTCAAATCCCAGACAGGATGTACCGAGAGTCATTTTTCCTTGATGGCCTCTCACTTTCCTTTCATACGAATATGGGCACATTTCTACTAAAATTTTATCTTTCTCATCGCTACCCAGTTGGCTAATTCAGAGTCTCCTATTATCATTAATTACGCTAATAGCATATATATATATATATATATATATATATATATATATAATATACACACACCTGCTTCAGTGGTCGATTGGTCTAAGGCGTCATTCTTGCAATAGACTTGACTGCTGATAGTGTATCGATTGAAGTTCGAATCCTGGCCAGGTGCACTGAGTGTAGTTTCCTCTAAATAGTGTTCCAATCTCTTTACACGCAAATGCAGGTACACTTACTCTAAATTAGATCCACCACACCCTTAACGCGTTAATTTAGTTAAAGGCGTACATCCCGGACGGATAGTGAGACACGTGGTCACAAAGGAATGAAGTAGAGGAACTTTACCGGTATTTGCGTGGAGAAAGGGTGATAAACCATTTATATAAGAACTATGTCCCCTTAAGAATACCATATTGACAACATTTTAGCATCCTCCACACCCCTAACCAACCTTCTAACGACCTATAATGTCGATAGGAAGGTCAAAATTCGACTCTCACCCATATCCACTGTGGGTGGAATGCCACCACTTTGGTTTACTCATTAAGGCGATTGGCCCTTTTCATTTGGCGTGGAAATGCGGAGCCGTGGGAACAAACTGTTATCTTCAAGAATTTTTATTGTTTTGCAATTTTCTTTTCGGAAACAATTTGTTCAAAATGAAACCATGTTGATTAAGTTATACTTTTTATATACATACCTCCTCTATAGTTTTAACAGTGATCAAATATCGGTAAAATTGACATTTTTCGATAGAAAACTGCCGGCTTCATAACAAAAAATAAGAAAATGTAACAATTAACAAACATCGATATATTATCTTAGAAGGGGTGTTGAAAATATTAATATAAAAATTTCCCTCGTTCTCGAGAAAACTGACATTTCCAAACGTATGATTTTATTCCGCGAGACCTGTCCGGTAGTTAGCGCCATCCACGGTTTCCGTGAGCCATCTATTCTTGTTGGCGCGGAAGAATACTTTGGTCGGTTGTGAAGCCACGCCACGCCACGCCTTTCACCCTCCCGCCCACCATCCCATAAAAAAGGTTTTATACTCGCACTCGACAGGGCCAAGGGTCTTACCTATGCATACTAATACAGGTAACAACTATTACAAATACCCTCTATATACCTTACCCACACAATAAGTATTTAAATAAACCTTGTGTTAAACTTGATGACTTGAATATATATAATATTCATTGAACTCTATCCTCTGCTTCTATCTTCTATCTTATTTACTTACGCTATAAAATTAATCGTCTGTCTGTTTTCCATTGTACGATATCTAACGCACGCAGAGGGTTGAAATTCAAACATTAGTGGCCTTTTTACATAGCCGTGTGCATCTTGGAACGGGCTTAAGATTTTTTTAAATTAATTTAAAACCGTGTCGTAAGAAATCAATCAAGACCCCAGGAAGCTCGAGACTTAAAGGGAACTACAGTAGCCCCATGGCTTCTTTGGTACTGACTGTCAGCTCACAGATAACTTCTGAGTCTACATTTAGGTATATACAAAAATTTTACTGTCAGAAGTCACAGCTGCTAAACACATGTTTTTGCAGATGATATGGTTCGGCGTAGGGATACATTGTTTGGCCTGGTACATTTTCAAAGCTGTCAGTCAGCACCAAAGAAGTAATGGGGCTACTGTACTTTAAATTTACCTTTCACGTACAATAATTAAACTAAAAATATTTCTACCGAGTAACGCCGGATACTTCAGCTAGTAATATATGTATATTTATATATAAGTGTATATATTTTCTAAAATCACGGGGGGTGG
>CABFOV010008657.1:0-10787 GCA_902141375.1 Timema poppense
CCCTGAAATTTGTGAATAGATTAAAGTACCAATAAATGAAAGCTATAAATCTCTCACCTTCTAATAAATGCTATAATTGACTTGAATGTAACTGTTTCCTAAATAGGCTGTGTACTGGGCTATGTGCTAAATGTATTCGTCGTTCCATCATTTTTCCACATGCAGTATGGTTTATTTATGTCGGAATTCCAAGTAAACACTCCATCTACTATCATTATTACTACTGAACGAGAGATGTGTTAGTAATCAACAGATAAAGAGAAAAGATTCCGTTTTCTTCGATAATACCTGGTCATTATGTTCCAGTTCTCAGGTATCGACTCATGGAACAGATAACGAGAGACGTGACATCTGTAGGGATGTATTTGTATTAAGAGCATTTTATACATCTGAATAAGATCTGAAAAGATCTTTGTCTCTAAAACATCTTGGAAGGAAATTGAATATAACTAAGTGGGTTTATGGGGATTATCTTGGAAAGGTTTTCCAGCAGTAATGGCTAGGCCCATTCCAGCAATACCAACCAGATAATAGAGCAGGCATTCACTTTTCTCGGGTATGCCTTTAGTTGTGATTTTATGACCCTCTGAATAAGACTGGCATATTATGTTCTGCTTGTCAGCGTTGTCTCTAAAACTGATACGGACAAAACAAGAAGTTTCATTAAATATACATTAAAAATAAATATTTTCAATTATCTATTGAACATACTAATAAAACTAATCAATAAAGTGTCTAATAAAAATGCCAATTAATTCTAAGTAACTACATAGTGTACTATATATTTAGATAAAATCAAATAGTAGAAGTGTAAGAATTACAATATACCATATATTTAAATATGATGTAGCTTTACCACTTTTAAAGTGAATATATATTATTATTTTATATTTATGAAATTGTAAAAATATTTCATTGTGTATACCTCATATAAATGTCAGTTATACTAAATTTCAGCCCCATACATTAATTAAATTACATTAATATTGATATTTATATTAATATTAATAACTCGTCAATTGTAATGATTTGAGCCGATTGAATCACGTTATAAAACCAATTATTATGCCCTTGTTAAATGCGTGATTTGAATTTAATTGTAAAATGACCTTAAGATTATATTAATCAACAAACTGACCTTTCATCTTAATGATTACTCTATTTTTCCCCCGCTTCGGTAGTCACACTGTACTACACGTCAGCATTTTTGATACAGAATTACCTTTGACAGGGAGATTGAGGTTTTAAGCCTTGTCTAGTGCACAAAGAGGTTATTTTATAAATTTGTTCTCACTCTCCTTTCACGTAAATGCGGGTACATTTTTAATTTCTATATTTCTTGTCTTAAATTACGTTAGCGTTGTTAATGCATGCATAGTATCCGAACAAGCATTAAATACATGGTAAATAATTAATAAAAAAAAGGTGGAGATGAGGAGGATATACTTATAGAAAATACACCCGCATTTGCATGTAGTAGTAATAGGTAATTTAAAGAATAATTCCTCCAGTATATTCGACTAAAATTAAAACCACTACTTCCTCGTTGGTAACAACCAAGATTAGATACGTATGAAGCTGCTTTAGTGGCTAGATGGTCTGAGGTGTTACTCTAGCAGTAGACTAAACTGTCGGTTGAGGTTCAAATCTCGGTCGGGTGTACTAAAAGTGATTTTACAAAATGGTTTTACACTCTCCTTCCACGCCAATGAGAGCAAACTTCCTCTAAATAAAACATTCTTAATACTTAAAACCACTTGTAATTACTACAAAGGCGTGTAACCTGAAAGATTAGTAAAAGGCGGTAATAAATAATAAACAAAATAATCCACTTGACTATCTATTAAAAAATAGCTCTCACCACTCACATCTTTTACCGTGTGTGTTGATATTTTTATTGACCAGATATATTAAATGGATACAAAATTTTTTTCTTAAAGTTACTTGAGGTAAGCTTTAATAGAAATTAATAGAAATTTCCATACGTATAAGGCATAAAATGATTTATTTCGAACATCATACCCAGGATTCTTAAACAAAAATTATTCTTTTTTTTTATGAAAGCTTATACACAGATAATAGGCCCAACATTTTTTATTAAAAAGCATTCAAACTATTAAATTTCAGAAAACGATAAATTCTATCAAAAGCAATTTATTTATTTCAACCAAACAGGATAAAAAAACCCATTATATCCAAATTTGCAATAGTGGAGCCATTAAATAAATAATTAATGTGAGTCTGTTTAATGTATGAATGATATTATTATTTGTTTCCCTATGTAGTGAGATAAAGTGATTGATACCTCTAATAAAACTTTATTCATGTGTAGCTTCTCACAAATATCTTAACACCCTTGATCTAACCCGAAGATTTACTACAAACTACACAAATGTTACAATCAAGGTGTTTTTTAAACTAGGTACGAATCTTTTCCTTAAAAAGTCATGGACCAAACTAAAATATTTATAATATATTATTAATGAACCATCCTTAACGAGATTAAGGGGAATACAGGAGGTCCAAATATAACAAAAAATTAACGGGGCAAAAAATGGCAATAGGAGCGAGTGCTTGGAGTTCTTTGCTTTGATTGTCTGTGGACAAACATTCAAGACTCAGACCCCGCAACTCCCGCCCGTTTCGGAGTTTAATAAGAGAATGGTCTATCTCCAGAGATAGTTAAAAGAACGAAGGTTAATCTCTAAAAAAGGTACACCAGAATTAAGACTCAATCAATAACACACATAAAATAAAATACCTAGGATATGGTGGATTAAAGTTATGAATAAGATTAGTAAATGTTTTCAAGTTGGTATTTATTTAACAGACAATTAATCCATTGAGAAAATATATAATTAATATAATGCGACAAAATTGACATTTAAGAAATATTTGAGACATCATTAGCGTATGCAAGCAATATATATATACGTATATATTTAGGGAAAACCAGCATGGTTTATATTATTAAACAATTTGATATTTTAGAAAAATCGCCAATATCATAAATTAACCCAATACTGTAAAATGGCATTGATCACTTAAAAAACAATATCTAGAAAATTAGTTACGAGTTCATGCGTTACAAGACAATAGATCAATAATGAGTTGGAAAATTATACAAAATATTTCTCCCAAACATTAAAATATAGACCTATACAACAAATTAACTAACCACATAATATTAACTTAGAATTACTTTCCTTCTCTCTTTTATTGATTACCCATCATACCATTTTGTCATAACAAAAATAAATTGCAAAAAGTTAACGTTGAGACGTCGTGGATAAAAGAACTATCATTTAATTTTAGAAGCTTTACTGAACTCATAAACTTATTTAAACTTATTATCAAGAGACTGAATAATACAATATTCGTGAGATTCAAAAAAACTCTTTTTTCAATAGTAACATATCGTAAACATCCTAAAGTTTATAGTCGATAGTTTTTTTTATCTCAGAACAAAAAAGATCCATCATTGATATAAATGTCTCGATCGTGCAATTAATCGACTTAGAAGTGAAGTCGAGCGTACTTTCAACCGCTATAGTTTTAAGATTAAATTACCGAAAAAGAATTTTGAATAAGAAGTCTACATGATATAAATAAGAAATATTAATGAAGCCAAAAGGAAATTTTGATCTTACATTTTATATTACACGAATCTAGAACTTCTCCTGCTCCCAATCTGATCACGCCCAAGAGTGGCGTCTGAACGCTCGGACGCCAATATATATTCAACGCAACCCAGTAAAAGAACGACGGGAAAAAGGGGTGGGAGGCACACATGGAACATTCGTGAATCCCACACGCGCATAAGAATTATACATCGAGAATGTTCTTTTCAGTCCAAAGATCCTCCTAAACTAGGGTTGAGTAGAACATCTTCACAACAAAAGATCTTTGTCACTAAGATCTTTGGCACAAATCTAATACACAATCGGGTTTCAGTATTACATCCAACGCGCGGCCGAGTGGGTCTGTTTTGATTGTAACTCGCGTTAGTGTTCTCTGTCGACATCAGCTGCAGTATGATGGGGTAAGTTTAATTTCTTTTATTGGTACACTCATTTCGCTGAATGCTACATTAATATTATGATTCCTATTAGAAGATATAAAAATAGGCTAGTGTATATGTAACTCACTTATTTACTAAAACCGCCTTCAAATATAAGTGAAGAATGACCATAAAAACGGGACAATTCCTAGATATTCAGTAGTAGAGCATTGGTGTACTAAGACAGAGGTCCCAAATTCAATTCCCATTTACAGGTTTTTTTTGTTAATTTTTTCAATTTAAAGGATTTAACATTGGTTAAATCAAATACTTTAAAATACAATATTAATTCAATAATAGGTAGGAATATAAGTGACGCAAGTTATGGGCAGTATTTCTTCCGTTACTATTTGAAAAAAAAATCTGGAAAAAATAATTAAGTAAAGTTTTTCTCGAGTAGAAACAAATAGTTTAATTTTCTTCACATCGTAATGTCAATAGTTTTTGAATATTTTTTACTATCTTAACGGTATTAGATGACAACCATTTTAAATGAAAGAAAAAAAGTTGTCATTAAATTTCAGGACCTCTCTTAAAGTTATTCAAGGAACGTTAATATCATCATGTGTAGAAAATTATACTCTTATGTTTCCACTGAATAATTATTTGATTTATTTGAACAAAAAATATATATAAACAATGCCAAATAACTTCCTAAGATTCACTCCCACCTTAAGGCCCTTAGCCCTGTCGAGTGCAAGTCTAAAACCTATTTTGTGGGATGGTGGGAGGGAGGGTGAAAGGCGTGGCGTGGTTTCACGACCAAACAAAGTATCCTTCCGCGTCAACAAGAACAGATGGATCAAGAAAACCATAATTGGTGCTAGCTACCGGACAGTTATTGCGAAAAAAACCGTATGTTTGGAAATATTAGTATTCTTGATAACGAGTGGAATTTTTATGTTAATATTTTTAACACTCCTTCTAAAATAGGGTATAGATGTTTGTTAATTGTTAGATTTTCTTATTTTTTGTTATGAAACCGACAGTTTTTATTGAAAAATGTAAATTTTATCGATATTTGATAACCGTTAAATTATAGAGGAGGCGTGTGTATAAAAATTATAAGTTAATCAACATGCTTCTATTATTATTATTATTAGCGCCACGTCTTACTACCCGTTCGGATTATACGCACTTACGCTAATGTGTAATTGTAGGGTGATTGTGAGATGAAATGGAGGACCTACAAGTTTAACGTGGAATCCGAACCACGGAGGAGGCCTGGCATTCCCCACATTCCAAAGATGTATTGTCAGAGGTGAAGGAAGGGTTTGATAATCAGATAAATCTATTCCGGGACCAACATGCTTCTATTCTTGAACAAACGTTTCCTAAAAGAAAATCGCAAAACAATAAAAATTCTTGAAGATAACCGTTTGCTCCCACGTCTCTGCAGCTCCACGCCAAATGAAAAGGGCTAATCACCTTAATTTTCTATTTCACGACAGATAAAATAAACCAGTATTTACTTCAACAGATATACTGTAGTGTTGATGTTTTTGTTCCTATCTCTTCTCCACACAGTTCCTGACATCCAATCCTTTAACCCCGCATCACTCAGCTTACTGCAGTGACACGAACTAAACAGGGCGAGGTAATCCCTTTGAATTTCATTACCTACACGTCCCTCCTCCTCCTTAAAGTTGTAGCCCCTTCCTCTTCTCTGACGTCACTTTTGACGTGGACATAGAGGAAAAACTCATCCTCCCCCTGTGAGGCAGGCAGTCAGCTTGTCTCACTGTGTCCGGTGTTTGCTCGGACCGCACAGAGCCACTCGGCACTAGTTAGGCCTACACAAGTTATAAACTACTCGGTCCCATGCTAGGCACATACAAAACTCGGAGCTCACCTTTTTGTAGTGGCTTTAAACATACAAAACAACATGTATATACATATTTATACTGATAAACCGTTTAGTTATACTCTACATTTTCGGAAGGTATTGACTTAGCAACGTTATTTTCAGGAGGTCACACCCCTTTAATTTTAGGCCCCCCCCCCCCCTTCAGGGGAGATCAATGCATATGCGAATGAAAACTTTTATTCACTAAAGGTATATAAACATTTTCTAAAACGTAATACGTCATCTTATTGAGAATTGCATTTAATTTTTGTTTAAAAGGGAATTGTCATAGAATAGTAGTTACCAACTTTTTCACATGTATACCTCTTGACAGCCCATTTCCATAAATTTTACCTTTTATATTAGCAAAAATTTTAGTTAATATAGTTGAAGTAACTTAAAATTTATTGTTTTAACCGGAAATAAATGGCCCGGTAGTGAAATTATAAATCAATGAAATAGTAAAGTGAACAAACCGTGCATGATCATAATTGAATCTGAAATTCAAAAAATACATCACGGATTAACAGTTGAAATTATTTATTAATAACAAGCTAAGAGCTCGTTGAAGTTATTGGTACTTTTGTTTTTTAATTTTTACTTTCCTGGAATTTTTTTTTAACAAACTATTCTCTACTATATTCAACAGCAGATAATTATAATGAACCTTACAGATGCTTTACTTTATCTTGATGGCCTTTGGAGAGAGAGTATTGTGATCGTCAAAAAAAAAGTTCTCAAGGCGACGTCGACATTTAATGAGCCTCTAAGCCCAAACAAGTAGTTTTCTAGATGCCGTGGGTTTGTGTGTCTGTATCTTAGCCTAGTGCCTAAGCAATGTTACTAATCGAGCGGGTTATAACTTTTAATCCAAGGTGAAAACGTAGGCTTTCCTCAAATTTAAACAACGAAGAAAATCCACGCCATCCATCGCCGTAGCGTTGAATTAATTTAAAAGATTTTTACTTGTCTGTTGTCATATCTACCTTTTCCCACCATCAGTCAATTTCTTTGTATTACCCTAAACGTCTTGGAGCGTACCCCACGTTGGTAACCACTGTTATACAGGATGAGGGAAAATATCAACCCACACTTTCTTTTCACCTGAGTCTCGCACTTCTTTACCTAATAACCCGACCAATTCTGGCCCACTCTGTTTTATCGCCTTAAGTGCCTAGTTGAAGAGTGCCCTGTTATAGAAGGCGACTAGCTACGGCAATAAACTCTCCCAACAAATTTCCTTGTAGAACTTCTATCATCGGTGACCTGGCGGTCTAGGGGTAAGGTGTCAGACTTCTATGCTGGCGGCCGGGGTTCAATCCTCGGTCCCGGCACAGATCTATCTGATTACCAAACCCTTCCTTCACCTCTGATAAGACATATTGTGAATGTGAGGAGTGCCAGGCCTCCACCATGGTTCGGATTCCACGTTAAACTGTAGGTCCTCCATTTCATCTCACAATCACCCTACTATTACACATTAGCGTAAGTGCGTATAACCCGAACGGGTAGTAAGACGCGGTGCTAATAATAATAATAATAATAATAATTTAGTAGCTCAGATGCTCAGAAATAAGGAAAGCGGACACCCAATGTTTCTACGCCTCAGGCAACATTTCATGTAACAGTCTTAGAGTGCCACGACAAGTAGTAGAACTGACACACTTACTAGCCATGTAAGTAATCCACAATTTTACAGCGTATGAGGGAATCAACGTTAGCAAGTGGACCTCCCAGGTCCTACTTACAATAATAGGTGTTGCTAGTACGACGGTCTCACTGCTATCCTATTTCCTAATCTACACATGACTATCATCGCATTGATTCATACTTTTGTCATATATTATATCCAGTACATTTTCAATAAAACTCTTATGAACCAGTTTCGATTCACTTATCTCGATAGCTCTTTAAGCCATCCCCCGTGCTCGTCCGTGACAAGAAGCGCCCAAAGGGAGTCAGGCCGTGGCACAGTTTAGTTCTCTCATCAGCTGTTCATGCAAAATCTGGTGTATTTGTCAAATACTGGCCTTATCCATGTTTTTAAATTATTGTGATCTACGGCTAGCCCTTTCTGAAACTAATAGACCTGTTTTATTTAGTTTAATATGGAAGTCAATTTCCCACCCGGGCTCTCCAAATATTAACTCTATTGGTATAGACGTTATGGTATTTGCAATTTAGAGGAAATGTATCCACATTTTTTATGGAAAAATATTGGTAAACCTTTTTGGGGAAAGCACCGCCAGTAAATCCATCTGAGACTCAAATCCCTAATTTATCGTCACCGGAAATCAGTGTGATACGAGAGTCACGCAGTAACCCATTTGACCACCGATGTCGATAATTTATATTGCTATTTTTATGTTTAGTCTCAAATAAATCTACAGCCAAGAAATATTTGATTTCATTAAAATATCTCAGTTAATTTAATTATATATTAAATAGCTAGTTAAAAGAAATTCAATAATTATTTACTTATTGAATTAATTATGTTTTAAATGCGCATAGGTGAGTTACGTGGCTTTCTGGTTTGATTATGATGGATCTGGTGGGGGTTTGACTCCCATTTAGGTATATTGAGAGCAGTATTTATCCAAACATTTTTCCCACCATCCTTTCCTTCAAAAGTGGTTGGTACATTTCTTCAAATATTGTAACCTTACTTTTTAAATGCAGATAGTATTGATGGCCAGTAAGACTAGGTGCACAAAAGAAAACCCATCAAATTCCCAGAAAATATATCAACTCCTTTTTTTTTTAATGTAGCTATCAAGAAAGCTAAAAATAAATGAATTGAAAATGAAAACTTAACCCAATTATTCGACACACATCTTCTATGAGGTAATCTTATGACTTAGCCGACTCTTCCTCTGAAGGTGTCCAACCACTCTAATCTCCCACTTTAGGGAAAGGGGTAACGGGTGTGAGTAGGGGGAGGGGGTGGGGGTAGGAGATGCGCCCGGGGTTCAACCGAACCTTATAAAGCTATTAAATTCGATTTTCACATCAAGTGGAATCAGATAGCTCGCGTCTAAGTATTCTTTATCGGCATCGTCCTTCAGCATTGCTTGCTTCGGCTGATGCAGTCCTCATGCCTCAAGAAGAAACAGAGAGAGAGAAAGGAAGGACAAAGAAGAGAGATGTAAATAGCGACAAGAGGACGAAGGAAAGGTATAGAGAGTGTGGATGAGAGAGGGAGGGAAGATACATAAGAAGATGGAGAAAATCGATGGGTGTAAGATCAGGTCCGGAGTATCTTGGAAGACTCCAAAGTGTTTGGAAATTGCTGCACCCCTTCTCTCCAACGTGTCGCCACGTTCCTTAGGCGTTCTTAAAGGGGGAATCCCTTATTTGTTTCTCGATAAAGCTAGATTCCCCAGTTAAACGATTGTTTGGAAATATCAAATATATAATATGAGTGTCACGTTGCAATTTTTTTGTTTCTTAGCACCGCGTCTTACTACCCGTTTGGGCTATGCGCTTAGGTACTAGTTATGCTGATTGACTAATAATAAGGAAAGTTAAATTTGAAGGAAGTGAACCCACATTTGCGTGAAGGGAAAGTGGACAACCATTTAGGAAAAAAACACCCCCAGTTCACCCGACCAAGATTTGAACCTTAATCTCCCCATCCTCAGCAGTTTAGCTCAACATGATACCAGCGTGCTAGATAACTATGCCACCGAGTTGGGTCTTTGAAATTTTGGACAGGACTAGCCACAATAATATTTTAGTGTACATTACCCTATTTTTTACTGGTTTTATAATACGCATACATTATTAAGCTAATAGATCAGTAATAGTAGGATGGAATTTTAGAATAAATATACCCCAAATTTCGTGGAGGGATGGTGGGAAAAACTTAAAAAAAAAAACCTTCAGTACAACTAACCAGGATTCGAACCCATAACTAACAGTCACCGTCAATCTAGTCCAGCACGAGAGTGACGCGTTAGGCCATGCGACAATCGATGCAGAATATTGGTGTAAATCGTGAAAATAATTTAAGCGCAGACAAATTTAACAGTATTAAAATTAATTTTAAACTTACACAAATACACAGTAGGCGTTGACATTTATTTTATTAAAACAATAAGTGTCATTTTTTGTCTGGGAGACGGGACCCCTTGTCACAAAAGTTCAATGCTTGGTTGGGCAACGATCAATGACCAGGAGGATTATCGTCATAGCTTATTGGGCCATGATCAATGACCAATAGGATTATCATCGTAGCTTAGTTGGGCCACGATCACTGACCAAGATGATTATCGTCATAGCTTAGTTGGACCACGGTAATTGACCAGTAGGATTATCGTCATATCTTGGTTGGGCCACGATCACTGACCAGGAGGATTATCGTCATAACTTGGTTGGGCCACGATCACTGACCAGGAGGATTATCGTCATAGCTTGGTTGGGCCACGATCACTGACCAGGAGGATTATCGTCATAGCTTGGTTGGGCCACGATCACTGACCAGGAGGATTATCGTCATAGCTTGGTTGGGCCACGATCACTGACCAGGAGGATTATCGTCATAACTTGGTTGGGCCACGATCACTGAACAGGAGGATTATCGTCATAGCTTGGTTGGGTCACGATCACTGACCAGGAGGATTATCGTCATAGCTTGGTTGGGCCACGATCACTGACCAGGAGGATTATCGCCAAAGCTTGGTTGGGCCACGATCACTGACCAGGAGGATTATCGTCATAGTTTGGTTGGGCCACGATCACTAACCAGGAGTATTATCGTCATAACTTGGTTGGGCCACGATCACTGACTAGGAGGACTATCGTCATAGCTTGGTTGGGCCACGATCACTGACCAGGAGGATTATCGTCATAGCTTGGTTGGGTCACGATCACTGACCAGGA
>CABFOV010008657.1:11394-22535 GCA_902141375.1 Timema poppense
TATCGTCATAGCTTGGTTGGGCCACGATCACTGACCAGGAGTATTATCGTCATAGCTTGGTTTGGCCACGATCACTGACCAGGAGTATTATCGTCATAGCTTGGTTTGGCCACGATCACTGACCAGGAGTATTATCGTCATAGCTTGGTTTGGCCACGATCAATGACCAGGACTATTGCTTATAATATACCTACGGGTAGATATGAATTCAGCCCCACCAATCTTTTTCCTTATATTTTATTATGATTTTTTTAGGTTAGGTCAGGTATGATTAAACTAGGATAAGTTAGGCTAGGTTAGGCTAAGTTAGCATTTCGTTGTGTCTTACCAACCATCACTTACTGTTTTTCACTAAGCTAGAGAAAACATTCACAGCCATACTAAACGGAATGCCAGGACAGCCGGTGCCAATTAAGCTCACCATTACGCCTTTTTAACAATTCTCAAGAAGGAGTTCCAAGTCTAGCTATAATGAAAGATTAATGTCCTTTTAAAAGCAGGTCATAACAGGTATACTTAGCCAAACTGTAATACGCCCCTTTACTCTTACAAAAATGGAGCAAATCTGAAGTAATCAAAACCACTATCGGCAGTTGCTCTACATCAACAGTAGTGATGGGCACAATCGAGTAATTCTAAGAATCGAATAATCGGGTAACATTAATCGAGTAATTTTTAGCGAATCATCGAATCGTCCCGTGGCAATCGGTTGGACCAAATTAGAGTCTTGTAATGGAATTCGAAACTAATAACATATCCATACACTCTTTCTAGTTCCTATAGTACTCAGTCGACCCTGACAGTGACCTCCATCCCCTTATTTCAGGTTTCACGCTACATGTACAGTCAATATGAAAGTATGCGTTTTAAGAAGTGTCTCACACACAAAAAAAAAAATGTTTGGTGCTCTTTTTAATAAAATAAACTCTTCTTTAGACATTCATGTTAAAGGAATTTATAAAAATTGTACCTTTTTAAAATTGAAAACAGTTTTTAATAACCTAGTCTGATTAGTTTCAATTAATAAATACTCATATTTTACTAACGATAAATTATAATCAATAAAATAACTAAGACAGTAATTAGTTTCGTTATATGCGATTGCGGAAATAAGACTACCGAGCTGCTGAGTAAAACCAAATAGAGTAGCTTTCATCGAGTACTTTAAAAAGAATCGGAAATCTGATACGGTTAGTTAGCATGATTATCGATTTTGTGCCTTACATCTGCGAGTATTTTGTATTGAAAAAGCATGTGAAACACTTGAACCATAAAGGGTCATTCTTGCTTAGTAGCAGAAACTGTTGTTTAAAAATGAGCTATACGGGAATATGCTTTATAAATGTAAATAGCATAGTAAACAATCCAGCCAATAAGGTCGATTCTCATTTAGCACTTAGAGAAAATAAAAGAATACCAAGGTCCGAGTTAAGTTACTCGAGTAATCCCGAAAGAATTGAGTACAGCCGATTACACAACACAATCGAGTTACTCGATTAATTTTACTTGATTGTGCCTATCACTAATCATCAGCCACGGGCAAACATAGTATATGTTTTAAATTGTATTATGCAGGGGCGGCTTGTGTATAGGCACTGCGGAACTGCAGCACCCCCTATTTCCACTTGATATTATCGATAACATTTAATATAATAAGTTCTTATTTCTTTAATTCTTTCTTTATTTTTGTAGTACAATATATATTCCTTAAGCTTAATGGCAGTACTTTAGTAGCCATCTCCCAGTTTATGAAAAAGAGACAAAAATTTTTGTGAGGAACTGTGCGCTTCACAGTGCCAGCGACGTGGTGTTTGACGGTTGTGCGCATGCGCACATAGGATGGATGTGGGAAGGAAGGTGGGGCTGACAGGTATAGAGAGCACTGTTGCTCTCGCAGTGCCAACTCTGACGTTATGGTGGAAGAAAGTGTTTTTTTACTCGGCGTGTGTTTTGATTAAAAACCGTGTACCATATTCTTGAATGTGATAAAGTGTAGAAGAGTGTAGAGTTAGATTATTACTTAGCTTCCTGCTATTCTATTTGATTCAATTTTTTTCAGTTATTTTATTTAACAGAAAGACTAAATGCGCTTTCAGTACTTTCAATGGAGAAAAATTTCCTCAATTGCCATCCAGAGATAAAGAAGAATATTATTGAATTTTTTGCGCAAATTAAAACCAGAAGAATGGATTTCATTTTTAAATGAATAGATAAAACTTTAATTGTAACAATTTAAGTTATAGTAAGTAAAAATGTTTTTTTTGTCAAGATTTTATCAAGTTCCTGAATAAATTCTCTTTTTATACATGCTTTTTTCCTTTTACACAATTTTAAAACAAAGGCTAATAGATACATGGAGCAGCACCTCCACTAATTTTAGCTACGAGCACGCCACTGGTATTATGCCAACCTGCAAAGCAGCTATTAGTAACTAATAAGATAATCTGAAAGGATGTAGAGAGCCTATTTGATGAGTAAAAGAACCCTGAGTGTTGGCCATCTTGAAAGTGAGCACTGGAGAGTCGGATTAAGGTGTCCGTCTTATAGTGTCTTGTATAATGTCGTTTCTTGTTCAATGATCAGTCTGGAAGATTATTCCGGTTGAAGAGTGCCTTTATATAATGGGGTGGACCTGGACCTACATATTTCTCAAAGGTCTAATGATCCTCAAATCACAATATAGTTGGTATGCTGTTAATCATTGCTAGGAGCGTAAAATAGTCTGTCAGTAATTGGACTTTTGAATGTTAGGATACCTAAAGTCTGTTCAGCGTGGGAATGGTTTTCTGAAAGGCCTTTTTTCCCTACCAGAACTATATTATATAGTAGTATATTGTCTGGAAAAACGATCTTTCAGAGAGTAAGTCCTACCGTGAATGGAGTATACAGTTGAGGAGATCTTTCTCAAATAAGTCCAACTGATTTTGTTCAATTAAATATCATTGTATCTAGTCTGGTTCCTACTCAACCAGCTATTTGAGAACTCTCACAATGTTTGAAGCTACCTAACCCAACACACTTAGCCATACTGACAGATTTTTCTACGGGGTTGTGTGGTTAGCAATTATTAATAATTATTATCATTATTATCATCATTAATCTCAATATTGTGTATCTTATTTTACTAGGCCTAACGTTCTTAGTTATATACATTTTAACCCAAATTAGGTGAGAATGGGAGGAAATGTATGAGTATTTTATTAAAGAGAGAGGGAAAACTCTATTTAGAAACCAAATTGCTCATTACAAACTGTAGGGATTCAAACCGGAACCACCCCATCAGTAATGATAGATAGAGTATATAGCTAGAGTGACGGCGTGGACTATGCTACCACCAATACGGGTTCGAGAAGCATAAAAGCAGAGATTTGAACATGAAAAAATGTGCCTTTCTATATAGTTTAACAATTTGGTATTCTTTGAATTTCTTGGTTTGAAATTATTATTAGATTATCTTTCATGTGAAATCTCTGGAATGTCTCTCATGAACGTTTTGGCCAATCAAGGTATAATGTACGATTATGTGATATCTTAATAGACCTACTTTTAGTGACTAAGTAGTCCGGTAGGCCGGGGTTCTCACTTTAGTCTCAGATGGGGATTGTAGGTTTAGTGTTTATTATCGTCCATTATCTCAGATAGAAAACGTATTTTATTTGAGGTATTTAACGTGCACTTTCTAAAACCGACTGACGATATCGGCACACGAGCATTCCTATGAGCGAGATTGAAAGAACCAACCAATTTTGTTGGGAAAGATATTTCATATACCTGTCCGGGTTCTTTTACATCCCACGAGCAACACGGGACTGTCGGATTTATTACCACCCCGATGTGAGTTTTAACCTGGATTTTTACATCTCAAGAAAAATCTGTTAATCCCAGCTGGGTTTGAACCCATGAGCACCTGCTCCTGAGGGAAGCACTTTACCCCAAAACCACTAAGCTAAACCTCAGAGAGTATAAACATTACCAATAATCTTTATATAGAAATGATAATGTAATCATCCTAATATCATAAGTTGTCTAGATATGCCGGTACAACTACACTAACCCGTTTAAGATTTAGTATGATTTATACAATATTGAAAAAAGGTCGACTTTTGGTATTATTTTATACTTCTTACCGTGGTTCGGATTCCACGTTAAACTGTAGGTCCTCCATTCCATCTTAAAATCACCCTACTATTATACCCGAACCCGAATGGTTGGTAAGACGCGCAGCTAATAATAATAATAATGATAATTTATATTTCTGTTATACAGTAGCCCCATGGCTTCTTTGGTGCTGACTGACAGCTTTGAAAAGCCACCAGACCAAATTATGTATCCCTACGCCGAACCATATGATCTGCAAAAACATGTGTTTAGCAGCTGTCACTTCTGACGGTCAACATTTAGGTATATACCTAAATGTTGACTGTCAGAAGTCAGCTTTGAGCTGTCAGCCAGCACCAAAGAAGCCATGGGGCTACTGTATATATTTTTTAGTCTTTAACTTTTATTCCGTTTTATATTTTAAACACAATATATATCATCCATTAAATGTAAAAATGTAAATCAAATTCATGTTACCAAAATTACCAACATATGAAAGGAAAGTAGCTAAAGAATAGTCTTCTAGTGGTTCAGGCCATAATTACAGATTCAATGTGATCTCTATTGGGAATAAAAAAAAATTGGAATTAACAAATAAGTATCTCTATCGTTCTAAGTAACGAGAATGTTTAATGAAGATAAAAAATAATTCTCTTATTATAAAAAAGAGGTAGCTTTCATTAAAGACATTGATCAAAGCTTTAACTTATTCATCTAAGTATATAATTCTCATCAAAATACTTTTTAACAAGTAAACTTCGGAAAATATCCATCGATATNATATAATTCTCATCAAAATACTTTTTAACAAGTAAACTTAGGAAAATATCCATCGATATATCTTGTATAAAGTTTCTTACAACCCAAATTTGAAACTACGACAAAGTAAAAAGTTTGGTTGAATAATTTAGCAAAACATTTTTTCAGATGTATTTTTTTTTAGAAATGGTTTTCTCATTTTTATAATTATTGATTTTAGTTAAACAGTTATCTTATTAATTCAAACAGTTTTTAATTTAATGAATTATATTAGATCTATTTTTTATATTTTAAAATAATTATATAAATTATATTACTACTAATTAAATGAATAAATTCCCATCAATCCTCAATGAACGAAGAAATTTACTGTACTAGAGCCTAGGAAGATATGTACTGAACAGCCATGCAATGAGTATTGCTACTTGACTTAGTTACACTATATATATAAATGTGTCATTTTATGTTCTTTTAAACTAAAACTACCAGTTATTGATCCTGCGATAAGCATTTGTTTGTGAGTTACAATAAAAATATAATGTTGGGTTTCTGGACGTGTTTTGGTAGGCAGACTTAAAATATAATAATGTAATAGATTGAAAAAATTGTTATGCGTTGAGTTAATATTGTATCTATGAACGTGTGCTACATAAGTGAGCTTCTCACACTACCCTTATAACTAGGATATAGATAAGTGGAGGATATGTTTGTTGGTAGGGGGAGGTGGGCAGCCTACTATTATATTTGACATGGGTAGCAATAATGGCTTGGATCAGGAATTGTGTCACCAAGCCATCATTCGCTGATAGTAAATTTTTAAGTGATAAATACCTTTTTTAACAATAATATATTTTGATATACTATGCCTCTTTTAAAAACATATACACACATATTCCAGGATAACTACTTTTATATTTTAAAAACATATATCCAATGAAGACATATATATAAAAATAGATCAGAGAATACTTTATATATAGATATGTATATATATATTTATATATATATGTATATATATATAATATATATATGTATGTATATATGTGTATATATTACCTTTTTTTAAAACCATAATCTGAAGTTCACCAGAAAGATCTCATGATTGTCTAACAAGTAGAATTAATGACTAAATTAATGCTAAAATTTAATCTTCCTCCCTTTCCCCCTGTACCCATCATTTTCTTAGGTTGGTTCAAAAAAAAATATTATCCTTTTTGAATAAGTGGTTTTTAACACTAATCTTTTGTCCATTAGCACGTGTTATTCATGTTTCAATGGTTCGTTCAAGAGCTTGAATTATTGTCTTCACATTTCAGATTCATAAGGACCTTAATCTGTAAGTGATTGACTACACAGCAAAGATTGATACATTATATAGTCATAGTCCCTATGTGTAAGTCCGTATTGGGTTCGAATTTGAAGTTAGAAACGAAAACATTATTGACATTCTAAGGACGATCAATATAGATGGCCAATTAGAACCAATAGCAGGTAAATAGTGAATATGTGAATCGATATGAAAACACTTATGACATTAAAGAAACTATTTTATATTTATTAAATTTATCGTATTTATCTGTAAAAGAAATTTCTATAAAATCACACCAATTTTTTTACTAAATATAAGATATTAAATATAAAGTTAAGAAAATATCGACTTGTGTTTACCGATTCTCCTGAAATCGTTTTGAGTAATATCTTCTAAACTATTTGATTGGGTAATGTAAAACAATTTATATTTAAATGGGAGAAGACATTTACTATTTAAAAAAAATGCCTAGAAATACTTTAATGTTTTTTTTATTTAACAGAATTACATAGATATTTTAACTGACAAGAGGTCAGCGATAAAAAAAATATTTTTTAAAATCATAAAACAACATAAATCCTGAAAATACACTCATTTACTCGGGAAGCAAGATCTTATACATTAATATAAGATAAATAATGATATCGCGAATATTCTTCACATATACAATTATAGAGAAAAACAAAAATATACATTATAGGCCTTTTCTCAACAAATAATTATAATATATTTCAATGGTCTTAGTAATAAAAATTGTACCATTAAGGGGATAAGTCTCACAGACACATTTAAAACTCTATTTGATGATCTTAATTGAAATATCCCAAAAATTAATTAAAATAACCAACTCGATATACATTAATTAACATCTTAGGAAGCCAAATAATTGTTTCACACGGAAAATATGACAAGATAAATACATATTTTGCTTGAGTTATTAATACACATGAGCTGTCTTTTAATTCCACAATTAAATATTCTAACAAATTATTAATACTGGAAGGACAAATAAGGACGGAAAGGAATGCACTAAATCCAGATTTTTTTCGAGATATCAACGTTAAAGTTCTAAGTCTAGACTTATAATCCAATAAATATGATTCAAATCTTCTCCGTGGTAAATTAAATCTGTCATAAAAACTAAAAAAAAAATGTAATTTACCAGAAATAAGAGTAGAAGAGAGTAAGATATATTTGTTCACATAATGTCCGGCACCGTATGAAGGGTTGTCTGGATCTTCTNAGAAATAAGAGTAGAAGAGAGTAAGATATATTTGTTCACATAATGTCCGGCACCGTATGAAGGGTTGTCTGGATCTTCTTCTGCTTCCTTTTCACTAAAGTTATCTTCAGCCTGATTCCTTTTTAGATTTCAGAAACGGCTTATTTTAGCTTTACAAGCTCTGTTATAGTCAAAAGTTGAATTGATTCTACAAGATTTCTCCCTGATAAATCATAAAAAAAATGTACTAAGCTTAACTAGGCCTACATAACTGTTACCATCCGAAACACTGATCTCACAGTTTTTAAGGGATTGTCAGCATATTCATAGTTTTGCCATTAAGTATTAAATTTTCTCACAACTCCTTTTGAAGATTTCTTTGTAATTTGTAGGGTTTTTTGGAAAAACTTTAAATTAGCTGGTGCATTCAGAACATTTTCTAGTGGCTTATATCCATGTCAATTACGTACTTGATATTAAATAGTGTCATTTTTAGTATCATACTAAGCAAAGTTAGTGCTCAACCTCAACTTAGAGCTTAAGATTACCTTAAGAAATGCTGTTGTAGGCCTTGTTGACTGGCAGATAAAGTTGAGCTTTGATGTTTAGTTTTTGATATCTCTGTATACATTCATTTTTTATAATGTATAAAAATAAGTGTTGTTTAATAGTACTGTAGTTCAAGAAAAGGGGATTACATTTTAACAAGAGGCAAGTTCATCAAACCGGTATTATATTTTATACTATTATTTAGGGATGACAGCAGTGTCATTTATGCTTTTTAATCTTCACTAGACATCACGTTACACACAATTTCTTCTACCTTCTGAAAAAAACTTAATCCTTGAGTTTCAATATAATCAAGATTTTATATCGATAAGAACTACAAAATTGTGGTTAGAGGATATCATACACTTCTCATCATGATTAATACTATAGAAATTATATCTTAACTACATTTGTATATCAATTCTGTTTCCGAAATATCAAAAAATAAAGACAGGCATGGCCACCTTAAGTGATACCTACTCCTGTTCTCGTGTGTGTGTATATATATACTTTTCCACCTTGAGGAACCATGCACTGTGGGGAGGGGGAGAGGGGTCCAATGTTACTTTAGCTGAAATATTTATATATTTTGGTTAAACATGTCCAAAATTTCTTAAAAATGGACTTATCTGGCATTAAGAAAAATTTTAATAGTTCTACTTTAAAGTTTTCATCGGTCAATTTTTGTGATCTAGCACTTTCCACTTTTGATTGATATTAGGCCTACCAATACTTATAAAATAATACTAACAATATATTAAAATGTTATCAGTGTGGACCATAAAAAATATGTTTGAAGTTTCTAAAAGTTGCTTTAAATGTGTTTGTATAAATAGCCTAACTGTAATCAGCGATTCCTTATCTGGGCTTAATTATGAAGGATAAAACTGTAAAGTGTTTTTAAACCGATATTTCAAGGTTCCAAAATATTTGATACCCAAAAGAGGGGCATAAAATCAGGCACAATAAAACAGTGTTTAGTGTGTGGATTATCTGATACCCCTCCTCCATCACCACCTTATGGAACACTCTAGCAAGAATGATTCCAACATTCAATTGTTTCTAAATTATCCTTAAAAGGACGCTTCCCTCAAGACCACCACATTATCATTGTGTACAAACACGAACCTTCCATGTTAGCTTTTAAAGGAACCTACCCCTTTTCCCGCTCGTGTATTACTTTGGAATAATTGTGTACGTTATTTCTGCCTTCACCTGGCCTACTAGTTGGAGCCAACTTTCCACCCTCATCAGTCACAAAGCTTCTTGGAGCGAGTAACGAAGATTATCTCCCTTCTACCTCTTAACAAAATAATAGAGAAGCTTGGAGAAAAAGGCAATAGTCTTAATAGTAACACACAAAATGTAGCATTCAGAATATATATTTATAGTCCATTAAAAAAAAAGTAATTTGGTTTTAAGATTAAAAAAAGCTCTTCTCATATATTAGCGAAGAAGGAAATGTATTTGTTGTTGTTGAATTCTGTTTTTTAGAAGCCTATTTATTTATTTTTGTAAATAAGTTTATTTATATGTGTGCTTTTACAGAGCTAAGACGTTGAATAAAAAGTTTACTGATTAATTAAACCAAATTGTTACTCGTATCTCAATATTGATGAACATTAACGAAGGAAAATACAAACAAACCTCCATAAAATTAATTTTTAATAAAAAGTAATGTTCAAAATAATAGTTCATAATTCATATGTCCTCAAAATTCACATGGCTTAAAGAGGATATTTATTTCCATACATGCGCGCTATCTGCTACGGAGGGCCACTCTCGTTACTCTCGTGTTAGACTGGCTGCTGATTTAGGAGGAATAAGGGGTTTATTTCTGGTCGTATCTATACGGAGTGGTTTTTCATAAATGGTTTCTTCTAACTCTCCTTCCACACAAATGAGAGTAGATCAAGTTCAAAATGCTTCCTTCCTCATCGCTACTTCATTAAAGTGAATCTCATAAATGCGTGTAAGCTTAGCAGCTAGTAAGTAATACGTGGCGATAAAAAAAATCATGTTAATTGTTCTAGTGGCTTCAAAATATTTTTGACTACTGTCATTATAGATTGGTTTTTTTTTCTAAATGTTACATTTTTTTTATCCTTAAAATACACGCCAATTAAAATTTAATCAAATTCGAATAAAATGCTCTTTTATTTAATGTAACAAAAATAACAATCATGTTGATAAACTGATAATAATTAAATTCCCCATGTTTAAAGTATGGAGCTATATCATATTGGAAGCTGGTGTACCCGTTATTCGCACATGGAATCTATAATGTAGCATTGTTATTTTTAGTAAATAAAATAAACCACAAGGTATAGTAAAAAAATATTAACTTATTAAATTATGGGTAAATATATCTGTCAAACAAAGAGCATAAAAATTAGTCATTTTCATAGCTCTCAATTAAAAATTAAACATATTTGATTAGAGCTAAGAAATTATTGGTCTTATAAAATATATTTAATATTAAACATTGTTACCTTTATTATCACAACAACTTTACAATGACAAGTTATTTCGTATCTCAAATAATAAAAGAGAAATGATAAAAAATTGGAAAATTTCCTTCATTTAAGTTATCCTCAAAGAAATTTTCTTGAAAATGAGAATTGCCATTTTGTGTATAGTGATAAACAGTGTTTATATAGGCAAATAAAACTTAATCAAAATCGGTTGAGATAATTTTGAGAAAATCTATATTTTATCATTTTGCCCATCAGTAAATTAACACACCTTTAAATTTATGGTTGGATATATAATCCCAAATATCCATCAGGGGGACCTTATGTAAACTCTAGGTACCAAGTCTTAGCCCAATCGGTAAAAGAGTTTCGGTTCCAGACCAAGGTACAGACATACGGACAGATGGCATCATGAAAACCAATTTTTCAGTTTCAGACGGTCATGAAACTTCGACATTTATCAAAATATCGAATTTGATTTTTTTTATTTACGATCACTATACTTTCTCTCTGAGGTGTCGATATAAATTAAAATGGTGGGTTTGCGTAGTTCATCCCTTGCCCGATCCTAGTATCATCTAGAACAGAATACAACACAGGATTGTTATGGTTCAGGTATTGTTTAGTTGGAAACAGGTCTAGTAGTCAACTTCCTTATGTCCTCAGCAGCAACAAAAACAATTACTAATATCTTATTAAAAATAATTTTATAGATACTAGGACACATTTA
>CABFOV010008659.1:0-22526 GCA_902141375.1 Timema poppense
CATGAATGCTTGTTCCTGGGTCATGGAACCTTAGGACTTAGAACTTAGTGCTTGGATTGAGTGATTGGACTAGAGGGCAAGGACCTGTGTGCTTGAACCCTAGTTATTGGACACGAGTGCTTGGAACGCAAGTGTTTGGGCCTGCGCACTTGAACCAAAGTGTTTATGCATTAGTGCTTGAAGCTGGGAGCTAGTATCTGAATACTTTGGCCTGAGTGTTTGAGCCTAAGTGCTTGGACTTGAGTATTAAACCTTAGTGCTCAAACCCTAATTATTGGACCTGATTGTGGGAATATTAAGGTTTGGGGCTGGGTGATAGAGACTTATGTATTGCAATTGAGAACTTGAGTGCTTGGACCAGAGTGCTTTAGACCTGAGTATTTAGATATGAGTGTTGGACCTGAGTGATTAGTTAGGCACGAGGGCTTGGACCTAACTGCTTGAACCTGAATGATTAGACATGAAGGCTTGGACCTTAGTGATTGGAACTGAGGGCTTGTAACCGAGAGCTTAGACCTGAACGTTTCAAACTGAGTGCTTTCCAATTATCAATGAAAGGAGCTTGAGATTCTTCTAACTATCAGATATCTAAGGTTATCTTGGCCAGTCACCTAATAATGAATTCGTTACCACGTTTTATCAACAAGTTCATCAATGTTTTAATCTTAGAGTAAATTTACTCGTATTTCGCGTGTAGATGAATGATAAAACTACAGCGATAAACCTTATTTATAAATATACATCTGATCCATCCAGTAATGATTCTATCCCGGCCACCCTCATCACTGACAAACCAGATAATACGAGACCAACGCCTTTATCCACCTGACCATCATTGTTGGTACGGCTGTATCACTATTTTTAAATAATACTACAAAATTAGTAGAAAGTATTAAATAAGTCCAACGCTTTTTTTAAACGCGTTTGTGTGTAAGATGTGCAATCCATCCCGGCAAAGACAGATCAGCCTCGTCTTGTCTGGCTTGCCGGTGATCGGGAGGTCAAGATTGAAAGCCTGGCTATATGTGATCAAGTGTTATTTTTTATTGGTCAAACCCTCCCCCACCCCTCATATATGTGGGTATACTTCCTCTGAAGTTTTACTTAAAATTCACTTGCACATGGGTTTGGGAACATCAGTTTGGAAATAAAACTTGGTAGTTGATCTGGTCAAGAATATAGCCACTGTATATCTACATGCGAACTGAGTTCCGAGAACGCACCCGTAATCATCACATCTAGCAATTTATTATACAATGCTGCCATCTAGGCTCAAACAGAGTTAACGAGATTGAAAAGCACTCATTCCCCTCAGTATTCTCCTAATATCCCCCATTGCGGCTATTGTACTTTTAACAAACTGGGAAAAAAAAGTTATTTATACTTTTATATTTTGAAATTGTACATTTTCATTTGTCATTAATTGTATTGTTTTGTTGTTTCGATGTTGAGATGGGAACTGTAGAATTCTGCGCTCTCGGCCGATAGAGGGGTCGAGAGCAATCAATCAATTATTGGGAATTCATTCATTTCCTTGTTCGACGATCACAAATAGGAGGAAGAGGGGACGTTCCCGTTCATTTATTCTTTTACAAACCATGACATGTCATTTTGATGTAGCTATTTCTCTTCTCGGGGTCATTACCACGCTTTTTACTTTGATGTTTGATCTGAAGTAAAAATGTTGTAACTCAATGAGAACGTTTCTGGTAATATACAATTACATTATAGTTGTGTGAGGGCAGGGGTACAAACCCCGGTGTTTATTAACTGGAGGACCTGTTTTTGTGGTCGCATGTTCTAAGGCGTCACTCTCGTGTTAGAGACTGCCAATTACAAGTATATCAGGGTTCAAATCCCGGTCGGGTGTACTGAAGTTTTTTTTTCAGAATTATTTTCAAATCTCCCTCTACGCAAAGGTGGTTACACTTCATCTAAATTCAACCGTCCTCATCCTTAACTAAGTGTAAATAGTAAATATGCGTATAGTCTGAACAGGCGGTAAGACGTGGTGCTATAAACATAATAAATGTGGAGTTAGTCCCACTTTAATTTCCTTCCAAAGGCTGAAAACGTCATCAATGCTTCGTTTGCACTATCTGTAGGCCTATATTTACATTTATGGGATAGGGATGAGGATGGTATAATGTTGAGGAAATGTACCCCAATTTGTATTTATGAGTAAGTGGGCTACCATAAGGGTAAAATAACCCTCCATATAGCGAGCTGAGGACCGTACCAAGATCTCATCACCGGTAAATCCAGACAAGAAAACACTGATTCCTTTGTCATTTTTTACCCCTGGTTCGGATATTTGCACCTCAAATTGAATTATCCCCTCCATTATAAGTACGATCACTGTCCAAAGCCACTCTGAGTATCAATGGATGGATTTCACAATATGTTGTTAAGAGTGAGCAGTAATTTGTAGAAATGAGGAAGCATAAAACTGGTTGAAATTCCGGTAAGGTCCAAATATAGTCTTTACGTGTTGTGAAAACCAGCTAAGTTATTTGGAGCTCACGACAATATAATAATAGGAGGGTTTTATGTTGTTTACAAAATTTTGAGTGGTGCTCTACATCCTGGGTACTAGGTTTGAGGTCCTACTCTAAATTTCACAACTTTTGACAACGTGTTGAGTGAGGCTGTACAACTTGGGTGCTATGAAATAAGTTTGCCTGTACTTGCGGTCTTAAGCTCTTCAACAAAGGATAACTATTTATATCCCCTCGAATGAACCCATTTCATTGGTTTAGTTCGTCCCGAGACGTTGCTTGTATCTAAACCAAGGATCACGGTTATTATATCCTCAAACGATATAACCTCCTTGATTCCCTTTATCCGCCATATTGGCAAGTTTGTTACAGCACGTCCACGATATTACTTTCAAGAAGTGCATCGATAATATTTCCGATGGAACAATAAATATTGGCTGAGGAGCGGGATCCTGGTGGAAAGACTTTTTCAACTTATTATATTAAACTTAGAAATAAGTTGAGGTAGTTCGAGTTTGATATATGAAGTTGATCTGGGATGGAATTCACCATGCGTTTTACATTAGTTGAACTGTTTTAAGTTGTCGGGCTTGCAAGAAGACCACTGGATTGCCGGTGACGGGGAATTCGGGGTTTAAAACTCAGGTGGGTGCACTAGTTTTGATTTTACTTATGTGATTTATCACGGCTAGCTATCCACTGTATGTTTATTTATTTGGGTGCAATTCCTCTAAACACTCGTTCTAATTCCTTTCGATTAATTAATTAAAGACCAGAGTGACCTGCTTTGCTCTTGCTCTCTCGATACACGTGGGGTGTGAGGAGGGTGGTTTTTCCTTGATGATTTCCTCCATCTCTCTCTCTCTCTAAGCGCAAATGTTGGTACACTTATTTTAAATTCAAACTTTATCATCCCTTATTTATTATATTAATCAGTATATAAGCGTATAACCCGAATGTGTAGAAAGACGGGGTGCTAAAAAAAATAGTGCCTTCCAACGTACAAACCAAAACAGTAGGCCTATTAGTTATTTAGTAATTAATTTGTCATGATTTATAGAAAACTGTTTAAAGTTGTTGGGCTGTAATCATTTTCATCGATTGATCTAGTGCTTTTTAACCTTTTTGCACCATGCTCCACCTCGTTTTTTAAAAGGTTTCATGCCCCCCACTCATAAAAATAAACACAAATAATGTTACAGCGTTATGATATATATAGCATATCACTGTCTTTTTAACCATTTGGCTTATACGTTATGTTCTAATTACGATAAAGGTTTTAGGGATGAGGAAGGTTATATTTATATTAAATACACCCACATTTGCGGGGAGGAAGAGTGGAAAACCACCCGCAGTACACCCGACCGAGATTCGAACCGAAATCTTCCCGTAATCGACAGTCTAGCCTACTATGAGAGTAGCGCGTTAGGCCACGTGGCCACTGAAGCGGGTAGAGTATAATAAAATTTACAAATTAATATTAGTAGACTACATGCGGGAATAAATTTTAGTAGCTAAAGATATAGGATAGTAGGACGCGGTGCTAAAAAGAAAAAATCTATAGATATAAATTTATTATTAGAGTGTCAAGGTCCATATATTTTTTAATCAGTAAATAACATCTGTTGCAGTGATTGAAAACTACTTCGATATGTCATTAACTATAAGCAGTCCTAAAAGGTACAAATATATTTTTTTTTGTCAATTTTGAATCAAGGAACGTTTTTATCGTTTTGAAAAATATTTTCTTATTGTATTATTTCCAAATTGCTACCCTTATACATTCAAATTCCCCCACGCTAAGAATCACTGAATTCTACACTATCCAGGATTTATATTGCCCAGTCAGTGGTTAGCCCATATTGTTGTCACTTAGTAGAGATGTATCCCTGTCTTGCTCTGAAGCTAAGAGAGAGGCGCGGAAGGTGGGGCTGTAGAGAGTGAAACGAGTGTCCGTCATGTCTACAACACCAAACAGTTGTCAGAAGTACCGCGTGATTTAGTTAGTGTGTCCTCCTGTCTGCCGTGACCTGGGTCAACTGTTACAACTCTCACGGGGTACTGGGACTGACAACTTCCTTTATACCTCACACATACATAATAACACTCCAGTAATATACGGGTAACCATATTTAACAAGCGGAGATCATGCTGAACACATTGCATAACTTTGATGAGTGGGTTATACTTCCTGGAATATATAGGCTCACGTACACTTGCACCAATTGTATGTTACTATTATTACTACACCAACACAAATTAGGACAATAGTAAAAATAGCACGTACGTCCTCCGAAAACAGCTTGGACAGTTTTACAGTAAGGCGTGTTTAATCCATTATATTAAAAGGCAAAACCCAATTATTCGCTTCACTGAATCACTAATTCATCACCGTATTTCCCCAACCCCTGAGCTTATAAACTTGAAATTTGGTTTGAAGGTTGCTTTTAGGACTTAAGCAAGAGATAAGACGATATTTTGCAAAATTGTACCTCCAAGGGGTGAAAAAATTGTGGCTCAAAATTTAAAAAATTCATTGATGTATCTTTTGAAGCCGTGGAGATAGAACGTTGAAATTTAAAATGAAGGGTCCTTTCTATAATTGAGTTATACCTTTCTGAGGGTTTTTTCAAATCTCTCACTTAATAGGGTGGAGAAGAGCAGAAATGTGTGTGACTCACTGACTCACTTATTGCAACCCCTGGGGCTGGAAACTTGAAATTTCTTTTTGTCCCTTATAAAGTAAAACTGGGAATTTTCAAAATGGGTCTGCAGCAAATGGGAAGCCTATAATTTAAAAATAAACTTTTTATGTGAGGTAGAAAATTAAAGTTTGACACAGGAAGAAAGAAAACTCCAGATAACCCCATAATTCTTAAAATTAGGAATTTCTAAAATGTCAATTAGCGATTAGGGTGAGAGTAATAACTAAACTAGTAAACAACTATTTCTCAGTGTGAGAGAAAACTGAAACTCGACAGGCTGGTAAAAATACCACTCCAAATAAATAATAAGGGCTGAAAATATAAATTTTTTAATATAGACTTTGGTAAACAGAGGGGCCTTCACAAATATACACACTTTTATGTGTGATAGAAAATTTAAATTTGGCAGGCAAGAAAGTAGAAGGAGAAAATTTAAATTTGGCAGGCAAATAAGTAGGACAACTCCATATAATCTAATTTGTCTTATAACTCAAAATCTCTAATTAGGATTTGTTAAAATGTAAAGGGTGTGGGTATTATAATTTCCAAAACTAATATAAGTTACTACTTTTCCGTAGGCTATAGTACTGAAACCAGGCAAGAAGGTATAAAGACCACTACAAATAACTATAAAAGAATTAAGATTATAAATAGTAAAAAAAAAGGTGAAGCACAACAGTTTAAATTTACCATGGATTTTGAGAGATTACTTCAATAACATACTAAACTTTAAATATTTACTATTTGGAAAGTGAGCTGGTCAAATTAGGCTTTTCAAAATTCCCAAAATTAAAATAAGAAATTACTTTTCAGTTTGGTAGAATATTTAAATTTGTCAGGTGGGTAAAATAATTATCCCAAACAGCCATTAAGGTATTAAGGTCTTATCCTTAAATTTCAAAATGAAGAAGTTAATGGGAAAGATTCCTTAAACTAATTTAAAAACAATTTTGTTGTGATTTAAAATATAAGTTAATTACTTTTCATACTTTTGACCATTTATACTTACCCTTTAAATTTTTTATTAGATTTAATTTTTACCCTTTTTAGCCCTTTTAGAATTTTCCCCAAAAGTATTTCTCCTGGGCAAAAGCCAGGTAATTCATGCTAGTCTCTATAGTAAAAGACAAAACTAATTCATTCACTCGCTCACTCACTCACTCGATCACTCATTCTATCACTCACTCACTCGATCACTCACTCACTCGACCACTCACTCATAACCGTATCTTCCCAACAATTGGGCCTGGAAACTTGAAATTTGGCGTGAAAGTTACTCTTGAGCCCTAAGCAAGAGATAAGAAGAGATTTTTTGAAATTTGACCAATGAAGGGGGGAAATCGGGTTCCATTTTTTAAAATTGGTTAATGTATCTTTGGAATAAGTAGACATTGAGCCTTTAATTGAAACGTAATACTCTTTTTTTTTAAATTGGAGCAGATATATTTTGAAATTTTTCAAACGTTATCCCCTAAGAGAGTAGATAGGAGTAGAAAGATGAACTCATTGACTGCCTCATCACTTTATTTATCCAAACCATGAGCTTGTAAACTTGAAATTTTGCTTAGCAAGAAGGTATATCCAAAACCATATAACCATAAAAATCTCATATTTGGAAATATAAAAATGAGGTTACAGTAAATGGAGGGCTTATAGTTTAAAAAAACTTTGTAGATAAAGTAGAAAGTTAAAACTTTCCATAGAGGTAGAAAGATAACTTTAGAATGATAACCAAGTCAATCTTAGCATGTTCAATTTATAAGAGTGAATTGGAGAAAAGGTTAAAGGTAGTCCAACATTTCAAAAACCAACAGTAGACAATTTACTTCCCAGTGTGGTAGAAAAATGAACTACGCCAGGGAAGTAAAACAGCCACTCCAAATAAATATTAAGTAATTCAAATGTTAAATTTCTAATTTCGACCTTGTAAAATTAGGGGAAGGTGTGGGTTTATAAAAAAAAAACATTTAAGTGTAGTAAAGAAATATATATTTTTTTGCAGGCAGGTAGTAGGTCAACTCCAGATAACCATATTAATCATATGTTTCAAACTGTATAAATAGGAGTTGGTTAAATTGTGAGCATTAGGGTGGGAGAGTGTGTTAAATTTCCAAAACTAATAAAAGCAACTACTTTTCTGTGAGTTCAAAAATTGAAATTCAGCAAGAAGTTATAAAGACGGCTTTAAAAACTCATAAAATAGCGAAGATTTTAAATTGATAAAATAGTGAAGAAGGTGAGACGGGGTTAAGTAAAAAGATAAAACCGCTTTTAGGTGAGGCAGAGCAATTAAGTTGGCAAGGAATGTAGATGGATTATTCCAGTAACAAAATAAGTGAATATAAATAAATAGAAAAAGTGCTAGTAAATTGGGGGTATTTAAAATTGCTAAAATTAAAATGAATAATTACTTTCCAGTATAGTAAAATATTGAAATTGATCAGGTAGGTCTAATATATAACAAAAATAACCATTAAGGACTCATCCAAAATTTCAAAATGAATGAACATTAAATGGAGAAAGGGGCGTAACATCAAGATTCCTAAACTAATATAAAATAAATTTTTGGTATGATAAAAAATTGTAATTCAGTGTATAAGTTAATAGTCCTACCCGAAGAGCCGATAGACGTATGAACATATCTAATTACAAAATTAAAGTTTGTGAAATGTACTAAATAGAAATTGTCACAACTTACATAGACCATTACTTTTTTATGTGCTTTAAAATTGAACTTTGGCAATCACGTAAATAAGCCAATCAAATAAATCTTACATTTAAAATGTGAATATTGGAACGAAAAAGATATTGAGGTAGTGGGATGATGAACTTAAAACCTTTTAAAAATAATCATAAAATCATTTAGACATGGAAGAAAACCTAAATTTGCCAAGCTTGTAAAAAGACAGCCCTACACTTACCAATAAATCAGGAAAGTTTGGAATTTAAAAATAGGGTTGGGAAATGTTTAACGGAACAAAAATTTCTCATTGTATTAGAAAAGTTGTATTTAGAATAGGCAGATGAAAATAAATGGTATGAAGATCCACATGGACTTTCTCACGCCATATTTTAAAAATTGAGACATTTAATCAGAACTCGTAACATTTGTGAAACGAAATAGTATACACTAGCAAACCTGAGCAAAATTGCATTATACTTATGTTAAACATTTTTTGTGTCCCAGATTTCAATTTTATAATTTACTTTTTAAAGAGTTAAAGTCCTCACTAGTATATTTGGACAAAAAAAAATCGATCTTGGGTCCACAAGGGCCAATACTTGGTATTAAAATTTCTATATTCACTTAAAATTTTCCCCATTTAATTAGAGGTTGCAAATTTTATGGTTATTGCACTTTTATTTAGCTCCTCATTTATAAATAAATAAATAGGTAAATATTGAATATTAAGTCTAAAATGATTAGAAATAGATTATTGCTGTAAAAACATTTCCCCTAAAAGGTTAGAGGAAAAACATTAAGATTTCAAAAGACATACTTATCTACTTACTCTATGGAATTAAATAATGATTGCGTCAAAAACTTAAGTAGTTCCTCTCTACAACTAAAGCTCCCAAAATTAAAATATTATATTTGCCAATATCTCCAAGCCTATTGGTTTTATAAATATATATTTCAAATAAAAGTTTATTTTTATTTTTAATGGTACTACAATTTTGCAATGATAAGTTATTTAGTATATTAAATAGTTGTGGAGATAAGAAAATTTCCGCTTCTGTAAAGTACCCTAAAAGTTATTTTCATATGAAAATGAAAATAGTAATTTTGTTTATAATCTTAATACACGCCTTGACACAAACTTTAGTCAAAGTCGTTAGAGTCGATTTTGAGAAGATATATCTTTTCTCTTTTCACTACTATTAAACTACTATTAATTTTAGGGTTAAACAGACACACAGACAGACGACATTGCAAAAAACACTTCTTAGGCTTCGGGGTCACAAAATGTCGACATCCATCAATATCTCGGGTTAGATTTTTTTTTATGGTCTCAATACTTGACATTAGGTGTTCAAAAAGTTACAAAATATATATGTTGGTATATTGCTTGAAAATTATTGGTTTTATCAAAATATGTTTCAAATAAAACATGTGTAATATAAATATATACTTACATATTTGCAATGATATGTCATTTCATACCTCAAAGCGTTACGGAGTGTTTATTATTTCGTATCCCATGACGAGCTTTGAGTAAATATCTTAATTTTTAAATAATAGAGCGAGAAAGTATGTGTGGCTTCCGTACAATTTTTTTTTACCATTTCATCTCACAATCACCCTACCATTACACATTAGCGTAAGTGCGTATAACCCGAACGGGTAGTAAGACGCGGTGAAAAGTATCATTATTATTAGTATTATTAATAAACGTCGAGGAAATACAACATTTTGGGATGTGATAATTGGGAATTTTTGAATAATTTAAAAAATCTGATATGTGAGGATGGCGTAACAAATTTGTACTCTTTCTCTGTCATAGATCAATTCCCAAAAAATGGTTGAATTGGCGCACCCAATTTGTGTAATGTTTGACAATACATACGTTTGTAACATATGTTTTCTCACATGGAATGAAACCAAACACCTGAGAGATCCCCATTTATCGACATACATTTAACAAAATTATAAATATTACTCTGGCATAAGACTTAAAGGCCGACATTGATTCTAATAAAAGGTTTCAAAGTTGTGGTAAAAAAATACATGGTTATAGTCTTATTGTGCTATATAGAGGGACTACTATTATTTTTTAAAATAATTAGATATTAAGTTGGAATAATTATTTATTCTTAAGATGAGTGACAATAAAGTTTAAAAATTTGTTTTTTAATGTCCAATGTGGCCCTTATAATCGAACGAGTTTGACATACCTGCGTTACACTATACGACCACCGAAGCGTCTCCTACAGGTTTTTATAGTACCGCGTTTTACTACCCGTTCGGGTTATACGTCTATGTACTAATTACAATAATAGGTAAGGATTAGAAAAGTTCGATCGAGAGGAAATGCACCTGAATTTGCATAGCATGAGAGTAGAAAACCATTTAGGAAAAAAACACCCCCAGTTCACCCGACCGAGATTCGAACCTCGATCTCCCCATCCTCAGCGGTCGAGCTCAACACGACTAGCGCGTTAGCCAACTACGCCACCGAGGCGGGTACCATTTAGGAAAACTTCTCTCAGTGCACCCGGCTGGGATCAAGCCCCGATCTCCCCGTCTTCGGCAGTCTAGTCTAAGACGAGAATAGCGCGTTAGACTATACTATCACTGGAGCAGTTATTTCGTTGATGCTTTTAGGGATTATGAAGATTATATTTAGAGTAAATGTACCCACATTTGCGTGGAGTTAGAGTAGAAAACCATTTAGGGAGATCCACCCTCAGTACAACCTACTAATATTCTAACCTCGACCTCCCCATCATCGGCAGTCTAGTCTACTGCGAGAGTAGCGCGTTAGACCACGTGGCCATTGAAGCGGGTTCTTTACACTTTAAGTTCATTTTACAAATTTATTTTACCTGAGAGCTGCTGTGGGCTGAATGTAGAGTCCGGGTTCATCCAAACCATCGTCGTCACCGTCCTCTGCGACTCCTGCCCTCCAGTGGGGTCCGTGGTGCGACTCCAGATAGGGCAAGCAGGGCGGCTTCACGCCGTATACAGTCACACATACAGGGTGTCTGGTCAACTGTTTCGTTACCTGCGACAATCAAGGTTAGGGACGAATACAGACCTAACATCTGGATATTCTGTGACAGAGTATATTATTTATGATCTTTGGTGAACTGTGATGCTCTTTTTTCCAACGTATTTCTGTAACTATGTATATTAGTTAGTTTATATTATTTTATGATCGTGCTTAGGTAAAGATTGCGTTGTTTTGATTGCGTTTGTTTGTGCATTCATTTTGTGGAAAAGATAATATTTTGTACCAATTATTTAATTTATTTTAATTGATTAATTAGCATGATTGTTTGGTGAGTGCCGTAGTTAGTTTAGGATTGTACAGGAAGGAGCTATCAAAAAGTGGGTAGCCGGAGGGTAAACGTTTATATACGGTAGTTTTGGTGCTGCTTAACCGTGCGAAGAAAGGGTGCAAACTGACACTTTTAATACAAAATAGAGAGAAAGTTTGTGCGGTGAATCGTACCATTTATTTTAAATTATGTTTTAACCTAAAGTTACATAAGTATATAACATGTATTTTCCCCTCAACATTAAACATAAATAAATAAATATTTGAACTTCAATTCGTCTTCGGGAATAGTTCATGCTATATGGTTCGATTTAGTTGAAAAATTCCGATCTTAGTTCGCGTTCCTTTTCATCCCACCTTGAATAACGTGGGGTTTCTGGACGTCCGCAACGCGTCTATTGGCGCTGCAAATTGAAGAACGGGTCAAAGTACTAATAAGTTGTATAATATAACTATGCAATATAACTATATCCTTAGTATTCCCCCCTCCCTCCCATTCCCATGGCCAATCACTGCCATACGACCATTATTGGTTTTAACCCAATTACATGCATTATTTAGGGGTTAGAATAAAGATACCCTTTATCGATTAGATGATCCATGCCACCGTTCGAGTAAGGGAAGTAAGTTTGGGATCAATATAGGACTCTCTCATAACCCGTGAAAGTGTCAGACGTTTTAATCCCATAGGAAGAAGGGGTTGATTTAGTTTAGTTTTTAATATTGAAGTATTTATATCTGGTCTAGAGCAAACCCAACATTAGTGACTCATTCAACCACCAATCGTTGTAGTCGATATGTGATTGTGAGAAGAGAAATGGCATCGCTGTTGTTGCTTTATTGGAAATATATTTGATGTTATTGGTGTTAACACTCTTAAGAAGAATTAAACTGGAGTGGACACTCCACAAATTATAACATCTCTAGTATATATATTTTTTCCATTTAAATAAAGGGAAAACTTTCCGGAGTAAATAAATATAAAGTCTTTAGATAATTATCCAACTCACATCTCTACTGCGGACTAAGCCGACTGCAGTAACTTCCATACACAACGTTAAGGGATGAACATACACAAATATATTAACATAATTCAACAATATATTGACACTAAATACCAGGTCCGCTACGAGGTAGGGTGAGGGGGACTATTGTGTACCACAGTACTTGGCCTGGGGCTTCCAAGGGCATGGGCACGAGATCCACTCTCACAAATTTCTAAAAAATGTAAAATACTAAAGAAAATACAAAACCAATTTCCTATCTATTCTAAGTAATAGTGCATAGCCCGCCCTACTACTTCGATTTCCCACGGAGAAACTTACTGCTATTTGTCACAATTTAAGATCCTTGATTCGGTCTAATCTTGTCCTTCGTTTCGAAACGTTTGGAAGTTTCACTGTTTCAAGTTTCAAGTTTTGTAGTGAGATTAAATTTGACACACAAATAGAGTCGGGGAGTAGATAAAATTCAATTTAAATTTAAGTATGTCATTATGTGCTTAATATTTCAGTGTTCACTTAGGTACGCAATAATTTTCGTACATGGCTTTTCTTTTGTAGAAGTGAACACAAAGTTTATAAAAATGTACAAACCTAAGTTGAACAGTTGATGAGGAAAAGGGGAGGAGAAGTTTTCCTTTGGAAATAATTTATACCTCCTCCCCCTTGAGTAGAATAAACTCGCCCTTCCTTAGAATATATTTCCTCCCCCCTATAGATTTAGTTCACCCCCATTTTTGATATTCTTGAAAGATTGGACTTACATCAAACACCAAATATCTTCTAGAGGCATCCAATTTTCAAAAGTTGGCAGGGGAAAGACCAGTTCAAATAGAATCTATAATACGTATCTAGCCCTAGGTGAATACCATTCCAAATACCTTCAAGGGACATTCAATTTTTTTTTCAAAATCTGGAATACGACCACTCCAAATTTCTTCTAGAAAAATCTAGTATTCAAATTTTTTCTAAGAAAGGACCATTTCAAATATCTTCTAGAGGTATACAACTTTTAAAGACTTTCTTAGGGAAGACATTCTCTATAACTTATAGGAGCAGCCAAATTTCAAATTATTTCTTCAGGAAAACCACTCCAAATACCTATTAAAGCAATCTAATTCTTTAGAAATATAAATGGTACGGTGCACCACACAAACTTTCTCACTCTTTTTTATCTTAAAATAAAGATACATTTAGCATAAACTCGTAAGATTTCTGAATGGAATAATGTACATTGTAGAATAAACACTCCACATAAGAACACGAACAAAATAATATACACTGATTTGGAAACATTGAGATAAGAGGCGCATTGTTTTCCAACAAAGAGCGTTTCAAACAATTTCACATTTCAAAGACCTGAATAAAATGAAATTTGAACCATTTCCAGACAGCTTGGAAACTAGGATCTGCGTTACATGTTACAATTTATTAAAATTATATTTACTAAAGATGAATGGAGGGGAATAAAAAGAAATCAATAACTAATGAAATAATGTGAAATTGTAATATGAATTATTTTGAATACTAATTTTTGAATATTTTTTTTGTTATTTCTCTTAAGGTAAAAACCAATTAGTAGGGAGTAATATAACTTGAAAACCGGGGAGAAGATTTGACCTCTAATTTTTAAAATACAAACAATCTAGATTTAATGATTTCTAAATGATAAAACAATCAGAAATTCGGGAACTTGATTTATAAATTCGCAGTAAATTGGTTTATGATATGAAAAACAACTTTCCAACACTCCAAATATGGTTATTATCATATTAATGGAAATTACATCTATCTTCTATGTAACGTTGTTTGTTGTTGACTCATCAGACTTCAAAATTGGTTTAAAATTATATTTGCTCATTAATTCCAACAAAGAATAATATTTATGTACAAAAATATTAAAGTTAAAATTCCCTAATACTATAACATCAGATTTGTCAAAAGGATTTTTTTTATTTAGCATCACGTCTTACTACTCGTTCGGCTTATAATAATACGCCTAAGTACGAAATACACTAATAGATTAGTGTACCGTTCTCCACCTCCAAGTATAACTGCAAGAGGCTACAGTAGCTAGGAATAGGGTGGATGGAGTCTATAAGGAATCTAATATAACCAAAAATAGGAACATTTGTAAGTTTAAGAAAATATTGAATTATTTATTCAAGGTAAATCAACAGAGGTAAATAATTAATACATGGCCTCACAAGTCAAACTGAAGTGTTGAAAAACATATAAATACTTCAGAGACTGCTCTTGCGCAGTACATTTGAGGTTAGATTTCACAATCGTAAAACAAAAGCAAATGATTTATTTATAGGAATTAGTCTGGAAGAGAAACAATAATAACCAAAAATAGTTAATATAATAATAAAGCGCTTAAAGAGCCTCTTTTAAACGGTTATCAAAGCACCTGCATCACCATTGTGAATCCCGAATCAGCTAATAGTTTAAACCATGAAACCTTTGAATCCTTATTATATTAATAAAGAGCTTAAGGAGCCTCTTTTAAACGGCTAACAACGCGTCTGAACCCCCATTGTGAATTCAGACTAAAAAATTTAAATTTTAAGATTTAAATTTAAATATCAATTCTGATATTTGTAAAATACACAAAGGTTTGACTTCCCGACATAAAATCAAACTTTTGTGGGACTATTATTTCCACAATCTTTGAAGTAATCTAGAAGATTCAGACTTATTAATATTTAACATTACAATGGAAAACAAAGCAATATTACAATATAATACTGCAACTCACTAAATGAATCAGTAAATGTTAAAGATATAACATATAAACCAACAAAAAATCATTACTTTTATAGTTCATACAAAGACAACGTCTTAAAAATTTTACCTATAAAAGAAACATTATCAAATTTTAAATTTCAAACAATTATTATTGGTAATCACAAGTGCAATAGTAATTATATTTAAACTAAATATTCCAAGCTAAAAAAAATATCATAAAATGGCTACCTATTTAACATTTCTAAAAATTACTAGCGCCCAAACGACAAACAGTAACATTAAGTGTTTCATAAAACTATTTAACTTTAAAATATAAGGATTCTAGTGAGAAATTACTAAGCCTACACTGAACGATTATAATTCCATAACTAACAAAGATTTCAAACACTCCAAATCCATTAAAGTTATTTTTGATTTTAGATTTTTAATAAAATATATAGAGTTTATGTATGGCCATTCTGGAGTGATTATGTCCAAGTCCAGACCAAAGCTTCTCGTGGAAGTGTCGGATATAATAGTCAATCATGTTAGCTGAGTACCTACGTTATATAGGTCTAGTTGATGGGTAAAGGGGTGGGAGATCTTAAAAATACAACGTCATGTAGCGAAAACGTGCTAACAGAATGACTCTCTTGTTAGCAGATGCCAAAATTTAGTATGCGCTCAAGTCACGTAGGCCGGACACCTGGTGAGCTTGCAGTTAAAACTTGTCACTCGCTCAAATCACGTAGGCCAGATATATGGGTAGTTTCAGTTAAAACTTGACACTTTCCCAGGACACGTAGGCCGGACACCTGGTGAGTTGGCCATTAAAACATGGAATGTTCACCAAGTCACGTAGACCGGACACCTGGTGGGTAGGCAGTTCGAGATTGTGAGTGGTCCGTCTGTCAGTTGGCTAGACCAATCAGCGCATTTCTGGATCCCCCTATCAAAACATCTTCTTGCTACATCCCTCATAGCTTGTTAGGACTTAATTTCAATGAGACATCCAAGTGAATTGGTTGGTCATGGACATCGTGCTAAGCCAGATGATAAAACGACTGAGTAAAACACAGATTGTAGACATAGCAAGTTTTGTAACTCTTTGGAATTGCCGGGTGTTTATGAGTATTGGAATATTTGGGGCGGGTATGAATTAGCTAGTATTGCTAATATTACATTAGTAATTGATAGGGTTGAATTTGGAGGAAGTGAACCCGCATTTTCGTGGAGGGAGAGTGTAAAATCATTGAGGAAAAACTACCCAAATTCACCCGACCGAGTATCGAGCCTCGATCTCTGCGTCCTCGGAATTCAAGATCAACACGAAACTAACGCGTTAGCCAACTACACCACAGAGATGGGTAACAATATAGAAATTAGTTTTGCGTGTCAGTGTGCCCTATAATATACACTATATTATACTTATATATATATATATATATATATGCAAGCATTTATATATATATATATGCAAGCATTTATATATATATAAGCATATATATATATATATACAAATGCTTACTTATGGATAGTAAACTATTGGTTTTATAAAAATATATCAGAGATTAAAATATGTTCATTTCTAATAGTGCTACAACTTTCCTTGCCTAATCTTTAAAACAGTTTCGTCTCTAAGCTGAGTTATATACAAATAAATAGACAGATAGACTGCATTGCGAAAACTACTTTTATGTTTTATTGGGTGAACGTTAAAATTTATCAAAATTTTGAGTTGAATTTTTTTTAACAATCACAATACTTATCTCTCAAGTGGGTCGAGAAAAAGTAAAAAGAATATCATTACATTTCATCAAAAAGCATAAATCAAATAACATACACTTCTACTGTAACAATAAGAAAATAAGAACATCTGTAACCACTAAAGGGCATAACAATACATCTAATATTATGATTTGATTAATAAAAACTCATAAGATTTGTGAAACCAAATAATAAGTACATTGTTGTAGAAACACTTAACATAAGATCATAAGTGAAATAATTGACACTTACTTATTCTATGGCTTTAAGAACTAGGAATACTGTTAAAGCAAAATTGAAAAAAGAGAATTATCTATATCCACCATAAGAGCTTAAGAATAAAATTCATTTTCAAAGACCGAAATTAAAAAGTGTATTCATTTGCTTGTATTTTAATTTAATTTAATTGCTTTAATTTTAAGAAAATATATTTCAAATACAAGATTTTTATATTTAATATTACTACAACGTTACAATGTTAAGCTGTTTAATATCTCAAATAGTTGAGGAGAAATGATTAAAATTGGAAATTTTACCGTACGTAAATTATCCTCGAATTCATTTTTATGAAAAAATGAGAACTGCCGTCTTGTTGATTATGATAAACAGTGTCCAGATATAAAATTTAATCAAAATTGTTAGAGCGAATTTTGAGAAATACGTTAGAGAAAATCTATTTTTTCTCTTGCTGACCTTCAGTAAACTCCCCTTAATTTTAGGGTTAAATACCTAATTCCAAAAACCCCTAGGGGAAACTCTATAAATACCCTAGATATCAAGTTTTATCCAAATCGGTAAAATAGTTTAGGCTCTGGCCTAAGGTACAAACTTACAAGCAGATAGACAGATGACATTGCGAAAACAACTCTTTTCGGATTCGGGCGATCATTAAATGTCAACATTCATCAAAATCTCGAGTCCGAAAGTTTAGGCTCTAGCCTAAGGTACAAACTTACAAGCAGATAGACAGATGACATTGCGAAAACAACTCTTTTCGGATTCGGGGGATCATTAAATGTCAACATTCATCAAAATCTCGAGTCCGATTTTTTTTTCGATAACAATACTTGCCCTACCTTTAAGTTAGCGGGAAAGTAAAAATATTGATACTGGGTCCCCAAGAATCGTATTAAAATTTCGACTTCCGGTTCAAGTTTTTGACATTTTCTTAGGGGCTACACATCTTATGGTTACCGCATTTCTATTAAATTCTTCATTTCAAAAATTTTGACCAATAAAATAGTTAAATATCGACTATTGAGTCTAAAATGATAGAGAAAGATCATTGCTGTACAAATATTTGTCCTAAGAGGTTGAAAGAAAGAGAACATACACTTTTTGAGATACTTACTTATTTCTTACTTTATGGCTTTAGAGAATTATTGCGTTAAAACTTAAGTAGTATCTTTTTACAACTAAATCTCACAGAACTGTATAAATGTATTTGCCAATACCTCAAAAACCGTTGGTTTTATCAAAATTATTTCAAATAACAGTTTTTTTTATTTTTAGTAATACTAAAATTTTGCAATGCTAAGTTATTTAGTATCTCAAATAGTTGCGGATATACGGAAACTTCCGCTTCTGTAACGTACCCTAAAATCATTTTAATGAGAAAATTAAAATAGCTATTTTATTTATAATCTTAATCAAAACTTAGATACGAATTTTAATCAAAATCGTTAGAGCCGATTGTGAGAAAATCGATTTTATCTCTTTTAACTTTCTATTAATCTTCTCATAATTTTATGGTTAAACACACACAGACAGACAGACGGCAATGCAAAAACCACTTTTTAGAATATAGGGGGTCATGAGAGGTTGACATCAACTAACATTTCTGGTTAGATTCTTTTTACGGTCGCCAATAATTTACCTGTAGTTTTCCAAAAGTTAAACTATATATACATGTTTGCGTATAGCGTGACAGTTATTGGTTTTATAAAAAATACCGTATGATATAAATAAAATATTTATATTACAAATATATATAAATATATGCAATGATATTTCAAAGAGTTACGGAGATTTGATAAAAAAAACTTTACGCATCTAACCAGAACCCTTAAAGTCATCTTGCCTAAAAAATGAGAGTATCTATTTTGTTAATAATATTTATGAATGCTTAGAAGATAAATTTAATCAAAATCTTTAAAGCCGGTTTTGAGAGAATCGTTTTTTCTCTTATTTCCCTTAAGTAAACTATCTTTAATTTGAAGATTAAATATCCAATTACAAAAATTCCTTGGGGCAAACCTATGAAAAACCTATGTGCCAAGTTTTAGCCCATTCGGTAAAATAGTTTAGGCTCTAGTCTGAGGTACAGACAGGCAGGAATTCAAAAACCCCATGTTTGTATTCGGGGGGTCATGAAACGTCAACATTATTCAAAATCTCGTGTTAGATTTTTTTTATGATCACAATACTTTCTTTACCTTTAAGATAGTGAGAAAGTAAAAAGTTGGTGATAGCCATTTTAAATAGTGTCTAAGGGCATCCCGATTTCAAAAAGCTTATTAAGGAAAACCACTACAAATAGCTTTTATAAAAGTTTGATTAAAAAAAAAATCTTGAGAGAAGGTATACTTTAAAATCTTTTCTAGACACTCTAGGGTGAAGGTACCCAGGTTCTCCTTTGGCTTGGGGGTCAAAATTCCTCAAAAATACTATTTTTATTTTTGCTAACTGCCACCTTATAAATAATGTTCCGTCACTACTGAAGTCGAGTAGTACAAAATGAGGGGGGTCCACCCCCTACCACTGGTCCCAGGCTGAGTTTTTACGCCTGGTGGACCTGCTAAGGTTCCAGAAGTATAACTGTTTAACCTGGGTTTTTAATAACACAATACACACATTATTTTTAATAACTAGGTTTAGGCTAAGACCAAGATCATCTGGCTTCCTAAACCACGTGGTTTTAGGGGTTTGATGTATGTAACCAGCACCAATGTGGAGGACAGAAGCAGGACTAACAAGCCACAGGGCTAGAGAGACAACACCAACTAAATGTTTGTTGGAGTAGTGTATACATCCAGTGCCAATATGGAGGACTAACCACAGAGCTCCTTCGTCAGTTCCCCTGTGTAAGCTTTCACTACCACGTAATGAAGAGAAGGATCATTACAGCAAACACCAACACCAGTACAGATTACTGTTTTATACTTGAAGGATCATTACAACCCCAACATATGTAAAGCCTGGTGATAATGTGCTCAAAAATAATCAAATACACTTTTTTACCTCACAGGGGATTCATTGCTGCTGTTTTACCATCGTCACTCTATGCTAACGTGGAAGCCTTTCATCAAAACTACTCTTAATATATCTAGTCCTACCCACCCCTTGAATTAAGCAAGTAAATAATCCACATGCAAAAGGGTATTCACTGAATAGATGATTGACTGAGCTTCAAATCTCAACTATATACGGCTTTTAATAATTGATATTGACCCGCCTAGGTGGCGTAGTTGGCTAACACGCTTGTCGTGTTGAGCTCGACTGCTGAGGACCGGGAGATCGAGGTTCAAATCTTGGTCGGGTGAACTGGGGGTGGTTTTTTCCTAAATGGTTTTCCACTCCCCCTCCACGAAAATGCGGATTCACTTCCTCTAATTCAACCTTCTCAATTCCTAATCCATTAGAGTAATTAGTAATTAAAGCGTATAAACTGAACGGGTAGTAAGACGTGGTGCTAAAAAAATAATTGATATTAGTAATAATAAACATCTTCTTGGGTGTGATTTGAAATGGATTTATTTCCAACATTAGTAANCCTTCTCAATTCCTAATCCATTAGAGTAATTAGTAATTAAAGCGTATAAACTGAACGGGTAGTAAGACGTGGTGCTAAAAAAATAATTGATATTAGTAATAATAAACATCTTCTTGGGTGTGATTTGAAATGGATTTATTTCCAACATTAGTAAAATTCTAAAACAATGATATCATTTTAGATCGATGACTGCCTTTACCAATATTTATTTGAATATGTATTTTGTATAGTTCCTGAACACAGGAATACAATCATTTTCTTTTAGCTTATGCTGTCAATTCCCTAAAACTTATCTACCAAGCTTCTTCTTTAATTGTCAGTCAAAATAATAAAAGTAGTAAGAAGGGGCTTAACTCCATAAATTCAAACATTAATCTAGAACTGGGCGAGACTAGATCCTAAACAAGCTCCAAATGTATACTTTTCTTTCAATACGTTTTTGTTTGCGCTTCTAAAGCAGGTGTGCTGATTCAAGCTTACAAACAAACTTGACCTAGAACTGCAATCGCTGCACACATGAAAAACTTTCCCTTATACAAACGGTCGCAACGGTCACTATCTCTCGGTCCAGTAGTCCGACCTCAGATGGGTCAATAGGCCGCCTGGATTGTGTTCAAGGATGATAGCGTATGGTTATGGGGGGTAACTGATTCTTGAACTTGGCCCTATTTGACCATCGATGGGGATCCTGTCGGAGCAAGAAGTGTCCAACAGCCACCATTTATTGCCAGTGGATGGCATCAGCACCCTTATGATATATATCTGGTTGATATGAGGACACGGTAACATTTTTCTGTGAAGAGGGTGGGAAACCATGACGTGTTTGAGCTATTATTATTTTTTTAAATCATTTGTGGCCTCATATATTTAGATCGTTGAGGTATTTTGTCTCGATGTATTTACCGACTCATCTATAAGACAGTTGATTGGCTCGTCGCATCCTAGGAAGTAAGGAGGAGGGAGACTATTCGAGGTTTCTTTGTCTCTATATGTGGTATGAGAGCAGGTGGCTTAAAGCTGTTTCGTCTTCTTTGGGGGAGGTAACAGAAAGGTTGGTGTCTCTTAACAGGTGGTTCACATTTGTTTTTTCTCTTTATCTTTTTAACTGTCCACGTCCGGGCCATACGCATATAATCACTCTAATTGATCAGGGAAGAAGAAGGTAGTATATAAAGGATGTGTACACGAATTTGAGTGAAAGGAGAATAATTAATAAATTATTTATAAAACAAATCCATTAGTTTTCTTAGCTGAGATTCAAACCTCAACCTCCTCAACACCAACAAATCAAATTGGGAGATGCTGACGAATTTTTCTGCGTGCCCACCGTTGTATGTATAATTATTAGTTCTCTCTAGGTGTGGTCCCTTGGGGTAAGGGTAGGTAGTAACCCTCCCCAGTAAAATCAACACAAAACCATACAGAATGAATGTGTATTGCTCTGATATCTTATAAAAACACGTTTATTTCCTTAGAATATTTTTACAATGCTTCAGTCCTTAAATATTTAAAACTTTTAATCTTCCATTCAATCAACTCCCTCTCTGGGTTCAAATAATTCCATTTGTTTACATGACCCGGTTGAGTCATAACGGCCACCAATGAATCATTGGACGTAACGGGACGTTACATTGAAGATTATTAATGAAGGGAGATAATTTATATTAATAATACGTCTTTACTCCCTTCAATACACGCCTTGATTTATGTTGCAAAACTTTTCTAGCCCTGATAAAAGCTTTATTCATTTTGTGTTTCATTCACGGTAAATTGTATGGGAATTTATCAAAAATTTCCGAGCGACGTGTTTTAGCGCTCCCAGTCTTGGTGCTAATAAATCAACACTAATTTAGCAGGATGGTGGGGATAAATAAATGGCCTCCCCGCTTTCAGGATAATAATAAATATACGAGACGGGAAAGTTGCGAATTGAAGGAAAAATAAATACTTTTCTTAAAGACCTTTTAACACGATCCTATTTTTCTATACATGATTTATTACAGAAATGTATGTGGAAAATAACACTAAAACCAGTCCATCTCCCATGGTTA
>CABFOV010008660.1:1270-22523 GCA_902141375.1 Timema poppense
GCCTGTTGGTTCCCCCCCCCCTCCCCTCCTCCTGACCCACTTTCCAGTGTTCCAAACTTGTTTATTCTTGTCTCATTGGATTTTTATTTATGCTCATTGCTTTTTTTATGTGTTCTCAATGGTTATCTATGTGTGAGCATTTGCTTTTTATTTGTGCTAATTGGTTAGTTATTCATTGGTTTTTATGTCTGGGTAGGATCGGGACGGGGTGATGGAGTATTTTATTTATTTATTGGCGTGCAGTATACGGCGCAAGGCGCTCCTCCCATGTCATCGCTAGTGAACGCTGGAAGCATCTTCTCTGCCAGGCCAGCTTAGTGAAGAGTGTGACCAGCGAGCAGCTGACAGCGTATTACGGTCGTAAAGCCCCTTTCACATTTCCTTCACTCTCCACCCTCCTCACATCGCCACGACCGAACTAAGTTACACTGATTGCTCCCTCTCACAAGACACTGTTGGACTGCTTTTCACTTCACCCCTCCCCTCCCCCACTTCATCATACCCCACCTTATTGGGAATCGTCAGATGTCGCATGAGTAACTTGTTATAAATTTCGAAAGAGGGTGGCAACGACCTTGTTGAAGAGTCATGAACCCCCAAGGCACTTGGTACATGAGTTGCGGCCTTCTGAAGGTCACTGGTTCAGATGTGCTTTCCCCCATACAGCCCCAAGGCCGCTTGGAACATTGGTCGTGGCCTTCTGAAGGATACAGGTTCAAATGTGCTTTTTAAATGCCCACTTTGGGACCAATGATTCGATTTTCCCCACGCCAGGAGCCTGACATTTAGACGGCGTGAACACCGGGATTCGAACCTTGATATCTTTACTACAACTAATTTATGTTAGAAATGCCGTACTTCCTACATCCCCCACCGTTTTTCCAGTTGATAAAGTAAAATGTGTACCCGCATTTACTTCAAACATCGACCACTCTGTCACTGCCCATCTAGTGACGCCTTAGACCATGTGACCATTGATGAAAGTATAAAATGCATTGTGACGGTAGATTGCTACCAAAGGATCGGCCTCAGTACACACGCATGACAGGGATTTGAAATAAGCTCTTCAGGCAAGCGTAAAATAGGAGCTAATTTTGACCAGGCGAAATGTGTAACAGCATTTTCCAAGGTTTAAAATGTGAATTAGCGTTTGTTGCCCTCTAAGCGACTTTAACCCTTGCCTCCTTATGTCACAGGAAGAGATATATACCCATATTTGTGTGGACAGAGATTCGAACTAAGATCTGCATGCAAGCGTGAGATAATGCTGATTTTGACCAGGCAAATGTGTAACAGCATTTGACAGGGTTTTAAATATGAAGTAATTAGCGTTTGTTGCCCTCTAAGGGACTTTAACCCCTATCTCCTTATGTCATAAAGGGCGAGATATGTACCTACATTTGTGCGGACAGGGATTCGAACTAATATCTTCAGGCAAGCGTGAGATAAGAGTTGATTTTGAGCAGGAGAAAAGTGTAACAGCATTTGCGGAGGGTTGAAATGTGAAAACGGCCAAAGCTATTATTTATGCTAACTCCTGCTATATATATCATTGACACCTGGATACGGGATTCGAACCCAGAATTTTTGGCGCAACAATATAGGGTTTGTATTTATAAAAGTAATTAGCGTTTGTCAACCTTGCAGGGACTTGAACCTCCTACCTACTCCGGTCACAGGGCTATATGTGTACCCACATTTACACTGTTGAAAAAATAAGCACGACCGACGGTCCTTCAATGATCCCTCTAGCCACACCGGAGAAAGATGTCCATTCTCGGAGGAGAGCTAGCGGGAATGTCAGATAACTGTAAATATCTGCTAATTTACTCGGCTAGGGCAATCACCGATGCGGAAACAATATTTTCGACCAATGAGAAGCCGCCACCCTTACATGCGGCACACCCCATTGAAGCGACTATAAGTATACCTTGAAATCATTACATTGAGTCATTATAGTTAATAATTGCTGCTAGTAAACATCATAATGAGTTTTGACGCACTGGAAAACTGGATATATTCTGGTATGTTTTAAAACGTTTTGTATATTTTAATGGTTATTATTTTGCTTATTACGTCTTTGGTGTACAGTGGCATTTGTTCCTTTGACAGACCGTCAAGAATAAGACGCACCCTCTCCACCTGCAGCGTCGGTAGCGCTTGGTAGCCCAAACCCTTTAGCTCTTTTTAGCGAGAATGGAATTTGCCTAGCGGATGGCGACTGGTCCATGGGTAATTAACGTCCTGCTATAGATGTTATACAATTGTGACTGGGTTTTTCTCCCACGACCATAATGAATATATATTTATTTAATTTCAATATAATGGGATCCGTACGAGTTGGACACAGGCCTGAGAGAGAAAGTAGCACCCGCACGGGATTTAACCGTTTTTGCGCAGGAGCCGCCTCTTGAAAGTGGGGAAACTATGGGCCCTGTACCGATGCACCTCCTACAAGAAGTCAGTACTCTGCACGGCTCTGCCATCCTCACGCCTCCGTCAGCTTTCAGCCCCCTCCACCCTACCAACATTAGTGGAAATTCGATCCCTGATGTTTGGGGTGAATTAGCCGCCATTGACTGGCTGATATGTAAGTTTGCCATTATATATTTTAGCACCATCTACAAGTAACTATACTATACCCACTCTGTCAGAAACAGAGAGCTTATTAAGCAAGAGTTATCTACGTCTTCTCTTCCCCCAAATCACCGTTGTTTCTCTGCCATACTAAAACCTTTCAACAGCTGATTGTTTCGAGAATATTAGCTCTTATATTCATGTTACAGATGGTTATTATTACAAACAAGAAAAGGAAGACAAAATTATAACTGTTACTGTAGCCGTGTTTGCAAGGTGTCGGATCAAATTCAATCGCCAGCTTAGCGTGTCTGTATACTAAGCTATTGGTCCCGGATTTGATTCCCGACACGGCTAAAAAATGTTGGTCTGATAAATTAACAGACAGTGGGCCGGATTTGTGGATGTCCTAGTCTTTAAGTTATTAGCATTTTATAAATAAAAAAGTGGCCCATGCCTTAGGCTGGAAAACAATAACAGAATTAAATTAAATTAAATTATTATATTCAATAAAAAATTGCTTTATTTAATTATTTAACCAAATTATTTCTATAATAGAAAACTTAATTCTGACAATTAAAAATTACTACTCCAACATAAATATCTATTTTTATCGATATGTGATAATACACGTTTCCCCCTAATACATTATTAAAAGCTAGATTTCTTCAATCAATAGCGTGGTGTCGTAAACTTGGTTACTTATCGAAATAACAGATGGCATTGCAAGTCACTTTTGAGTCGAAAACATTTTGTAGGTAAACTAGGATACTTAACGAAATGACAGATGGCATTGAAAGTCAATTTAGAGGAGAAAAAAATTGTGTTTTGCAGGTCAATTATAAGCTCTTAAAACGGCGGTAGCTTAGATCTAGTGTTACAATCTGCTTTAAGTATATACTGGCATAATAGTTAACAGGTGAAATTATATTGTTGCATTAGCCGATTATTAAAAAGAGAGAAAACTCTATATATTGTTTTACTGATCCAAGGGTCCCAGGTTAGATTCCCTGGCAGGGATGAAATTGTAGGGTTAATCTTTCATTGTTATAAATTAACTGCCCTGGACTGTATTTTGTACATGTTCTAGGATTCAAGTGTATTTACTACACACACTTTGAGAATGTTGGTATAAGTTAAAACAATTATGTTGAGGAAAAATTGTAACTTATTATATTAATACCAAAAGGAAATTAAAAAGTATTATATATTTTGTCTTATCAATTTAAAAAGAAAAAAATACTGAGTAGCTTGCAGAAAATGCGTTTGGAACAATTATATTTAAATGAGAATGTTGGTATCAGTTAAAGCAATTATGTTGAGGAAAAATTGTAGCTTATTATATTAATACCGAAAGTGAATTGAAATTGAAAAGTATTATATATTTTGTCTTATCAATTTAAAGAGAAAAAAATACTAAGTAGCTTGCATAAAATTCGTTTGGAACAATTATATTTAAATGAGAATGTTGGTATCAGTTAAAGCAATTATGTTGAGGAAAAATTGTAACTTATTATATTAATACCAAAAGTAAATTGAAATTGAAAAGTATTATATATTTTGTCTTATCAATTTAAAGAGAAAAAAATACTGAGTAGCTTGCAGAAAATGCGTTTGGAACAATTATATTTAAATGAGAATGTTGGTATCAGTTAAAGCAATTATGTTGAGGAAAAATTGTAGCTTATTATATTAATACCAAAAGTAAATTAAAATTGAAAAGTATTATATATTTTGTGTTATCACATTAAAGAGAAAAAAATACGCGATAGTTTGCAGAAAATGTGTTTGGAACAATTTTATTTAAAGTGATTTCTTTGACACTTGCTTTTGTGTTATAGTTGAAATGGAGTGTGGGAATAGCGGATACATCCTCCCGCTCCATCCGGTTGTGAGAACCCTTCACCCCACCGCAGGAGCACCACCACCAAGACAGGGAGACGGTGTTCGAGCCCATGCCGTTGTGAGGCAGATGGGGTCTGCGGTCCTCCCGCAACCCGTGGTGGCGGCGACAGCGGGACCATCTTCGGTGCCACAAACGGTAATAAGAGGCCCAGTAAACCAGGTTGGTGGAGCTTTGTCCCAAGGCGTTCCTCTTCGAATCGTCCAGGAGAGAATTAAATAATTGAGGCGTTTCTTTTATAATGGTAGATAAATTACTGTACATCTTGGTGCTCCAGCAAGCGATCATGACGCATTAAGTTAGCTTGAAAAACAAATTACTAATTTTCTCAAAAGGTTGCAGTACCATGGTGTCTCCTCTGATGATCATCTCGCCATACTTTTGAACAGCATGGGCTCGACGTTGAATCTTGTATTGGTCTCTATTAAGAGGGTGGATCAGTTAGATGCTTGAGCCATGATTTATAACGTTAGTCACGTATCGAAAAGTAATAGCTTGTTCTTAAGTACGGCACCATTGTTCGTTAAGCTCAGCCATTTTAAGGAGACACGTGGGAGTGCACGTCATTGTGATAAAATCCCCTGCTAGCACATATAGTCGTAATAACAAAATAATCTTTATAATTCAAAATGGTGAGGATACACTTTGTCTTGCCCGTGCATTGGTTGTCACCAAGGCTGTGTGTGACATTAAAAGAGAACCAGGATGCATGGATATAGACACCTCTAAACAAATCAAAATGGACCGTCTTATTCAAAAACTCAAAGCAGAAGAACTATGCCGTGATGCCCTTGTGAATATTTTGAAATGTGGTGGTGGAATAACTGAACTGAAACAATTTCAAACATACCTCTCCGAATACAAAATAACAGTGTTCAGGCAACGTCGGGGTAGACAGGTCCTATATGAGGGGCCTAATCTTCCTGAACATTCCTTTAAGGGCTACCTTGATTGGTATTTTCACGACGATAAGTATAACCATTTTGATGTAATAACATCCATGCCGGCCCAATTTACGTTTTTTCGTGAGTGCCGTGTACAGTTCAACACAAAGAACGTACACAAATATGAATCCGCATGCAAAAAGTGATACGCTAAAGCAGTCTGCAGTTGAGGTCAAACTGTGACCTGTAAAGACTGTAGGCGTTTGTTTACAACCCAGACACGTTTTGATAACCATAAACGTACTGGTTTTTGCATAGGTCACGTGTCAGTCTGTGATGTCAAAAAGGTTTGTTAGTTATGTGGACAATTTTGCAGTTTGGAAAAGTAAAATTATTTACACAGGTGTTATGAGACTTTTTGTAGAGAAGCGAGACCAATCGTCCTTTCGGTCATTTTTGCTATATGAAGCAAGCCCCATCCAAGCCTTCACTGGAAAAGAGCAATTTCATCTTTGTGTTCTATGATTTTGAAAGCAGACAAGAAACGCTTCATCAAGGTGCGGTCAACACGTACTTACTTGAGCCAAACCTCTGTATAGTATAGACGTGCTGCAAGGCCTGCCTTCATATCGATGTAAATGACCATCATTGCACCAAATTTGGGGGCTATAGGACTCGCATATTCATGAGTGATGCCGCAAAAGCCCTATTTTTCGGATTTATAGAGCAAATTAAAGCACCAAAATTTAAAGGCATCACCCTTCTAGGCCATAATGCTGTAGCATCTCAATCAGACAGATTGGACAGCTACAATTAAATATCCCTATTTTGATAGATTATGAAAGAAAGGAGTAATATTAACGTATTTGAAAAACATTCTACCTCAAAGTTTAGTTTCCCTGACTATATGCAGTCAGATACAATCACGTGTGTCCCTAACTTGAAACACGTGGTTGTTCAAAAAAAATATTAACTTTTGATAAATACTGTAGCAGATATCAAAGAAGAGGATTAATATTACCATATTTATGAATAAAATACTTTAACGCATACCCTTTGCCATTTGATGATGTTGAATAAATTTACATACGCTTGCCATGCTGTCTAGAAGAAAATATAATAAAGGACGTCTATGTCACAAATTCTCATAAAATTAATAGCCAACCCTAAAGAACATAATTAAAACAGCTATATTTAAATAAAAGATGCTTTAGTATCTACTCACCATTTCAAGATGTTCTTAAATTTATCCACCACACTTTAGACAAAAAAAAATTAATGATGGCGGCTTAACTATAGTCACACGTGCTTTCATTTACTACACCTGGTGAAGAAAGAAGTGATGTTTGGAAACGACCCACTGACCCACTTCCCGGCAGAGAAGGATATTGGCAGTCCATGAAACCATGTTTTCCCCCTTCCCCGCAAGCGATTCTATCCACGTATCTTTCTTTCTCTTCGCTTACGTCCGTCGCTCTATTTTTCTATATTCCTGAGTTTATCAATCTTTTTGCTTTGTTCCGTTCGTATCAGATTTGGGACTATATATAGGGCTGCTCTCAGATTCACATTATACCCATTCTACTACAACCCAGCGTCGAAGGAGGAATTTCTACACCGTCACGAAACGTAGAGTACGATGACCATGAAGTGTTGGCAGTCGGATCCACCGCCGCCATGGACAGGATGACATAATTCCATCATTTAAATATCCTGTAAAAATCAATGAGTCCTTATGACTTAGAGTCTAGTTTTTGTAGTAAATATAGACAATGTCTACTTAGACGTGTTTAGTGTTCTGTATATAGTCGGAGATGATTTTCATTTGTTTTGATAGTATGTCGAGTTGACAGTTGACCCACTTCAAGTCTTGTTGACTTCGAAATTAAAAGGTTTATTTTATTGGTTAAATATTGTGTCCTCCAGTATGAAGGACAAGTCTAATTATTACTAGTTTCTTATATTGTACATCAATCCTAGATACTATGTTCCATTTATACATTTTGAGCTGATGTTTCTCAGGACGCCATGAACGTCATGTACACCTGTTTAATTTTTGGATGGCTACAACCAAATCACAATTGTGTTAATGGATATCTATGTTTTGAGTTGGTCAAGTAGTCACGCTTCTCGTGCGGTATTAGCTTCGGTGAGCAACCCGTGCAACTGCACTAGAGTCATAGTGGGGTCCGCGCAAATAATACCTTTCTTTCTTTGCCTGGTTTTTGGCTCCTATTGTGTTAGTGTTGCTCTTAGTGTAATTGCAATTATAATTGTTTGTACTATTGAATGCTTTGGCAGTACCTAAAGGGAAAGAGACCAGCTATAGTACTATTTTGTTGACACCTGTTTATTAGCCATCGACCACGGTAGTATAGGAACCGTTCTATTGTTTATTATTATCCAAAATGTTTTGAAGAGATTATCTCACAACCCAGTCTAGCAAAACTGATTAAGATTTATTTGTATATCTTGTTCTATATTTTGTTAATAACTACTTGATTATTTTCTTCCTTAGAAAACTTCTACCTGTAGCCTGGCTCCAGCACAGCCCTAGTAGCTACATCAAGAATATCAAGTTTCACAAAGTATTTTTATTTACAACATGCTTCAAACTCATAATCTTGTAACACCATTGTAAAATCTAATTCTAATTATCTCGGTTTTGTTTTAATAAATCTATTTATTGTTAAACATAATTATTTTTCTATTTAAATTTCACCTTGTTTTGTAAAGTTATCAAAATAGCCTGGTAGGGTTATTTTGTAACAATCTGCGCCACTCTGCTATGCCTATGAGGCAATTTTATTTTAAAATATATGATGGAGGTAAAAAAAAGGATTCCAGAGCTCTTAATTAACAGTGGTAAATATGCCGATACGTTACGGCCCGCTCCACTTTATTGACTAGCTTAACTTTCTCCCGATGTCGTTGTTCAAGATGACCAAAATGGCCAAGACATTTGGATTGGACGAGTTTTTGACCAAGGGAAATTTCCCCCATTCTTTCGTTAAAAAATAAAACATGGGGTATAAGTGTCCGTTGCCATCAAAGTACGACTATGGCGTCGGTGAGATGTCGTTTGAGGGAAAGTAGCACTTTTAAAAGTGCGTTGGTCAAAGAAAATTATGTATTTAATTTTAACCACAAGTTGGAACTGTATAGCGTGAAAGATGTAGAGATCCTACGGAAGGTCTACCTGCAGTTTAGAGATATGCTTATGGAAAAAGCAAAGGAGGATCAATTCAGAGAGGCGTGTACGATTGCAGGAGCGGTCATGTTGGCTTACAGCCGAAGTCATCTTAAGGAGAATACCGTCGCTATCGTCCCTAACGGTGGCTACTGGTGTGCAAACCAACAGTTACGCGTCGCCGCACAATGGCTCTGCCGGGATACCCATAAACGGTGTGTCTCTAACCTCCATCCGAGTAACGGCTGTGAGGAATATGTGTTAGGGCGACGTGTAGACGGCGTTGTAAAAGCTGGAGATACCACCACCGTCTTCGAGTTCTGGGGCTGTTATTGGCACGGGTGCCCTCTCTGTTATCTTGAAAGGCCCTCTACTATCAAAAATAGCCACCACGGGACCATGGAGACGCGCTATGAAGTGACCATGGCCTGCATGGAAAAGTTTAAGGATGCTGATTACATGGTCGTAGGGATGTGGGAGTGTACGTTTAATGTGATGAAACGCACAGACAAGTACTTGAAACAATTTGAACTCCAGCACGAATATAACAGCAATAAGTCACTCATTCCCAGGGACGCGTTCTTTGGCGGGTGTACAAATTGTATAAAACGGTTCCACAAAGCAGACCTTTCTTGTGGGGAGTATATCAAGTACTTGGATGTGAGTTCATTATATACTTACATTTGCAAGTACAAAAAATACCCCATCGGCAACCACAAAATTCACTTGGAACCAAATTGTCAGTCTATAGATCAAGTAGAAGGCAAATCTAAATTTACCGTTACGCCCCCGTAGGATTTATTCATGACCGTATTTCCTACATGGATGCACGACCAGTTAATGTTCATCTTGTGCGGGAAATGCGGGAAGGAGAAAACCCAAGGCGCATGTCAGCACAACGACATAAAGATCGCTGGTTGGCAGGCGTTTGGGTGATTGACGAGATCCGGAAAGCTGTTGGGAAAGGCTACACCGTTGATGCAGTACAGGAGGTGTGGGATTACAACATATCTGTTTATGATCTCAGACACGTTCAGGCATATTGTTTCCCAGGTACATTGATAATTTTTTGAAAATTAAACAAGAAGCCAGCAGATGGACAGAGTGTTGTACCTCACAAGACGAGAAGTTAGTTACATTCAAAATTATGAGGAAAGGGAAGGGGTAAAACTTGATTTCGGCTCTTTTTGTAAACACTATGGTCACCGCACTCTGGCTAAACTCTTTTTAAATTTGCCACGTGGAAAATTTGGGCAAAGACCCGATATACCACACGTACCCATTGTTAACGACTATCAGGGCATCCACAAGTGCCTGACAGATCCGTACATCACCATGGACAGCGTCGTTGATGTTAATGATAAGGTTATGTTCCTCAATTACAAGGATGCGCATGACGCGTTGCGCCCTAACCCTAACACGAGTGTGGTGGTGGCATGCTACACGACTGCTATGGCTAGGTTGCACTTATACAGCATTCTTGAACAATTGGGGGACCGCGTTTTGTATCACGATACAGATAGCGTTCTATTCACGGAATGTCACGGCAATTGGTGTCCACCAAACAGAAACATTTTAGGTGACATCACTGATGACCTCCAATATTACGGTCTGGGAAGCTACATTATCGCCTTTATATCTGGCGGTCCCAGGAATCACGCGTACCGAGTTTGTGTTGGTGGCGATTTTGCAAAAAAAAAAAAAATGTTTGCAAGATTCGTAGGGTCATCATAAACAACGGCAACTGGAACGACGTTAATTTTGACGTTTTGAAAGCGATGTTCACCGAACAGGCCACATAAAGATGCATACAGATACCGCAGAGAATTGTAGTAAAAGGTATTGCGACTGTATGTACCGTTTCTCAGACTAAAGTCTACTGGCCCATGTAAATTAAACGGCGGATAACCAATGATTTTAATACGTTGCCGTTTGGGTATAAGAGTTCTTGTAAACGCACTAACCAAGACTAAAAAGTGATCATTTAGACGGACTGAATAGTAACCTTTTTTGTCTTTCAATCTAGAGAGTTCCACTAAAATACCATTTTTCAAAGATTTGAGAATTTTTTCAATTTTTTTTCTGCATAAAAACATGCATTTTTTTACCTTGTACATATTTTAAATTGAACCCATCTGGTTGTGTACATATATTCAAATACTCTTTAAACTGGACTTTGTAAATTAATAGCGTGGCCAATATTCCCGCTACGAGCTCAAAAAGTTTATAATTGTTTCCTCTACCTTTAAACATGTATAATTTATTTCAATATGTAAGATATATGCTATATCTATCATTTTTGTAAATAAATATTTCAAGTAAACTTCTCATGGCATGAGATATATTTGTATACACTTTTAGTTGTGTTTAACTAAATATTCCAAGTATACTTTTCAAGGTGTAAGATATATTTGTATTACTTTTATTTGTGTAAATAAATATTCCAAGTATAATTTTCTTGGTGTAAGATATATTTGTACTACTTTTATTTGTATAAATAAATATTCCAAGTATAATTTTCATGACGTGAGCTATATTCTCAAACTTTTATTTGTGTAAATAAATAAACCAAGTATACTTTTCATGGCGTGAGCTATATTCTCAAACTTTTGTTTGTGTAAATAAATAAACCAAGTATATTTTTCATGGCGTGAGATATATTTGTAAATAAATATTCAATGTATACTTTTCATGGTGTGAGCTAATTTCTGTGTGAATAAATATCATAAAAACTGTTATGTTTGTGTATTAACGTCCACACCCAACTCCCTCCTATCCTATGAATAAAAGTTTATTTAGCTTATAAGTTCAGTCTCAACCATTATGGACAAGTTGAAACATTCATTTTCAGCTACCATCAGCAGCTCTTCCGGCTGTGGAAAGTCACATTTTGTAGCAGACTTTATCCGTCACTTGGACACAATGTGTGACGTTAAATTCGATAAAATCACCTGGTATTATTCTCTATGACAACTGGGATTCGAACAAGATGGGTCAGTACCCGCGTTATATTCTGTAAGGGTTTGCCAGAAATTAATGACACTTGTAATGATTCTCCACAGCTGATTATCCTGGATGACCTGATGCGTGAAGCCAACGAAGTGGTCGTCGATCTTTTCACAAAAGGATGCCACCATCAAAACCTTTCACAAAATATAATCCACCAGGGCAAGGGCCAAAGAGACATTTCCTTAAACGCACATTATATTGTGCTTTTTATAAATCCCCGGGATAAAGCACAGATTCAACACTTTGGACGACAAGTCTGTCCTTAAAACCCCCGTGTTTTAAAAGAAGTTTACGCTGATGCCACAAGTACTCCCCACGGGTATATATTGTTAGATTTCAAAAAGGTACGCCAGAATGGTTCAGATATAGGACCTACACAAATGTCGGGTGCTGCGTGTACCTACCACGCTAAAGCTATAAAAACACCGAAACTTTCAGATAATAGATCATTTCATAACAATGAGTCCCAAAGTTCTGAAGCAAGCCCTTATGTTACATGTGATGTATCGCATGAACTCTCAGCAACGTGTCGCCTTGCTGAAAAAAGCTGACAAGAAACTGGTTGACTCTGTTTGCGAGTGTGCCTACAACACTTTAAAAGGGTGGATGTAATTTAAAAATGCGCAAAAGACAAAGCTACGTGCACACAAGCAGGTGTTGCGCAAGCTGGTCAAATGAGGAGAGTACTGGAAGAAGAAGAAGAGACGACTACTCGTTCAGAAGGGAGGAGCGTTCCTGCCCTTACTTTTAAACCCTTTAATCAGCGGGGTCCTCGGTTCCTTATTCAACAAGTAAATAATGGAACGAAAAAGATTATATTGGTGTCTCTGGAAACATTACACCGTTACGAGAAATACAATCAACAAGTGGCATCGGCCACAAAACTAGTTGTCTCAGAGTTGGACAAGGAAATGGAAAAAATCCTCGCTTCAAAACTTGACGACAAGTCTAAATGGACTTTATACCAACAAGATGCTACAGCGCTATCTATTGGGACGAAAACGGGGAAGTGAGTATTCAAGATACGCCTCTTCGTGGATCCAATATTGTGGATTTAGTCAACGATCTGGTCCGAGCAAGAAGACACAGTGAATCTGCGGGGTGGCGAGATTTTCTCACGGTGTTTCAAAAATTAAACGTTCTGAAATAATTTATTGTAAATCCGAAACGATCGGCGACCATTAGAGATCCGACGCCCGTACCCCAACCATTTACACTGTCGCAACGCTCTAAGAAGAAGAAACTGAAAAGGGTGGACGAAAACAGGTGGCGGCCATTCCGAGCTTATTGGCCCGTTTAGCCGACATCTACTACAAACCTTCTCATCCTTTAGGGTTTGCAGGGGTGGTTTCACCCATAAAGGCGTCCAAGAAAGATCCCAAAAAGTACGAGAATGGCTTAATGCGCAGGACGCTTATACCCTACACAAACCTGTGGTAAAAAAAGTTTCCACGCAACAAATACGTGGTGTCAAGTATTGACAATTTCTGACCAGCCGATCTGAACGATATGCGGAGTCTCGAAAAATACAACGACGGTGCAGTGTACTTGCTCACCATCATTGACGTGTTTAGCAAGATGGCCTGGGCGAGGACGCTTCCATCCAAGACGGGGAGCGTCGTGAGAGACGCCTTTCGGGACATTTTCAAAACAAAGTGGTCATAAACCTCTAAATATACAGACGGACAAGGGGACAGAGTTCACGGCACGTCTAGTCCGGAAACATCTCAAGCAAGAAGGCGTGCATTACTTCACCACTCATAATCCAGACATGAAGCCAAGCATCGTGGAAAGATTCAATAGAACTCTGAAAGGAAGCATGTGGTGCTACTTTACCAAAAATAACACGTATCGGTATGTGGACGTCCTCCAAGATCTAGTCGATGGTTACAACGGGGCAAAAGATTCCAGTATCAAGATGGCGCCTGCCGACGTTTCAGAAACCAATGTGCTTCAAGTCAGAGATAATCTGTACGGCAAACGGCATCCAAACTTGAATATTAAGCCAAAAATGAAAGTCGGTGGCACGTTGCATATTAGCAAATAAAAAATACTGTTTGAAAAGGTCTACGAAAGCAATTGGATCGAATACATTTTCAAAGTCATCAGTATCGTATTGCGACAACCAGTCGTCTACAGACTCATCGATCTTGACGGCGAAGAAGTGGAGGGGACGTTTTACGAGCCTGAATTGTAACACGTACGTCTTCCCGAAACTTTTAAAGTTGATAAAATATTACGTGTCAAAGGTAAGGGTGGCAGAAAGAAAGTGTACTTGGATTCCTCCCAGTTACGTCAGTGGCCTACCATGAAGGACCAGTTTTACATCACTTTGCCGAGCAACAGCTCTATGGGATATTTCCCGAAAAATACCCTCACGAATTTCACCACGCAACTTCCTTACCGTCTTACACTCGACGGCCGGTGGGAAGTCGCTCTGGCCGAAATTCAATATCCGTGTTCGTTCACCACAGTACCCGAGGGTCAAAATATTGTATGGTACAACTGGGTGGACGCTATCGGCGTGGAACAAATATTCAAGGACCATATCCCTGCTGGAAACTACGGCACTATCCATGAATTGATCAAAGCTCTAAACGAAATAGAGGTGTTTAAGGGGGATTCCGGATTTGTATTCAAGTACACAAACCCCAACAAAAAAGTGGACTATCTTCTTCTTCACCAAATATACAGCTGCTGACTCTATCAAGTAAACTAGGTCTACTGCTCGGTTTCAATCCTCAGACTTATCTGATCAAAGTCCCAAAGTCACCGTTCTACACCAATTATACGGCTTGCCCTCACAAATGTACACTCCGTCGAGATTGCAAGGTAGCAACTTATTGGCTCAGCCTGCGCGGTATGCTATACCTCCACACATGACTGCAGGATAGGTTGCCTAGCTACGCCCAAGGCCGGATTTAGAGAAGGCCTTAAGTCCTTAAATAATTTCTTGACTGTTTGGAAGGAGTGATGGGGGAGGGGACATGTCCATTTGAGATGTCCAAAAGGTTTGATCCACTAAATTAATTTTACTTTTTTATTCCCTTCCTAATAAAATAAATTATTCTTTACATACTTAGTTAATTAATTATGTTTTGTCTCATTATTAGATGGGCTGGATTTATTATTATTATTATTTTAGCTGTTAAGGATTTAACCACGCCACACATTATTTTGGCACCAGTACTACCCACAATTATTGGTTTTACATGGAACATTAAAGCAGGTCTCCATCTTTTCAAAATCTTTATTACTGTGAATAGCTAATTATGATTGTATTAATGATTAATTATAATATTCCACACATGTAAAGCAAATAACATGTAAACTATAAAATATTTTTACTTTATTTATAAGAAGCTGAGTTTAAAAAAACTTTGATAATTTAAGGGTACCAATCCTAATTTAAAATATTTTATATTATTTCCGGGTAGACAAAAAAAAATTGATAAAATCTTATCTATTGGACATATTTTAGTTATAAAAGTGAATTTATATGTTTCTTAAACGTTATTATGACTGTCTACATAACTTTGTGGTACCATAGTTCGATTCCATACTTTATTTAATGTTATCATAACGGCCACAAAATAAATATTGGTAAAAAGTTTTGATACATACTTTGATTGGAAAAAATGATAGTTTGATAAGATTTATGTTGATGATCATTTTCTAATAAATTAAGTGTATAGTGTTAATTGTATTTTTTTGTTAAATTTGTTTTTTTACTAAATCAATTTTAAAGATCTAAACATTAAAACTGACCATATCGTAGGCAATATAAGAGTAAGGAGGTTTAAATAATTTAAAAGCAAGGATAAATATTGTGTTTGGGGTACGAGCTTATAAACTCTTTACATGATATCTATGCTTTTTTAGGTTTGGAATGTCAATATCAATTAGTAAAAATATGTTGTAGTTCGGAACTGTTGCCAAAGATACCTGGAACTTAGGAGTATCTCGCATACTTACAGTCAGGGTTTGAGTCTCCGTTAAAGATACGGCCGGATCTGTAACTTATGATCTCTGGAACCACGGTGCAGTTTATACTTTTATACTGGACCAATATTTAGGCAGGTTCTAGCATTATTTGTGTATAATCAGGTGTTTCGGTGTGAGTCCCGGTGAAGGTCCAGCTGATTGTTTGTATACATTGATGGAAACATATAATTACTGTGGGGTAAGCGTAGTTTTTATTATTCTGTAGAGTATTTATCCAGGCATTTTTTAGTGTAATAATTATAATCGAGTGTTTTGATGGGAGTCCCGGTGAAGTGTCACCTGGATATTTGCATATATGGAACCACTTAAGCCATTACGATGTAGTTTTTATTACAGAATATTTATCAAGGCATTTTTTAGCATGATATAATCAAATTTTGTGTTGTGAGTCTCGATGAAGGACCAGCCGGATATTTGTATATATCTCTGGAACAGCAAATTGATTCCTAGGTAGTTTATTATATTCTGTAGAATATCAATTAGATAAATTGTAGCATGATATACTCGAGTTTTGGGGTTCGAGTCCCTGTTAAAGTTTCATATGGATGTTGTATATATGTTATCTAGGATATTTATAACCACATAAGCGATTGCAGTGCAGTTTTTTTCAATTATTTAGTATTTATATCCAGGTAGGTTTTAACATTAGTCCAACCCACCTCGGTGGCGTAGTTAGCTAACGTGGCAGTACTGATGAGCTAAACCACCGAGGATGGCAAGATCGAGGTTCGAATCTCAGTCGGGTGAACTGGGGGTGGTTTTCCTTAATTTGTTTTCCACTCTCCCTCCACGAAAATGTGGGTACACTTCCTATAAATTTAACCTTCCCAATTCCTAATCAATTAGTGTAATTAGTACTTAAGCGTATAACCCGACGCTAAATAAGACGCAGTGCTATAAAACATGAGTTTAATCAAGTGTTTTGCTGTGAGTCCCTAGAACTGCTGACATGCCTAGCGATAATGAGTCTTGAGGGTCAGCTGGGAGATGAATTTCGGTTTCTTCCGCGAAGGGGATAGTATAGTTCAGAGTGAAATATAGGATAATATTTGTATGTCTTAATGTATGTAATATATGTTATACAACGTATATCTAAAACATTGCATCAAACTTTGGCAGGCCATTCCTTGGGTGAAAATAGAATAATTCACATCAGCAACCTAGGGTCCATCTTGAATATTAAGGGTGGTATTCACCCCTAAAGATAGAGCTAAAAACTGCTTAGCGTATTGCAATACAATTAATAGTATGTGTATTGGATTTGTACGCGCAAAAATAATCCTAGTGATACACATTTTATGTAAAAATGACTTAAAAATTTGGATTGTTTAAGTTTTGGCGCATTGGTTTGGAATTTTGAAGTTTTGGAATGATAACTTATGGAGTTATACAGTTTTTAAACCTCCGCCAGATTAATATAGCTAAGTGAAATGTCCAAAACAGTTGCACACTATACTGTGTTTATTGAGGGAATCACAATTTGAGTAAAAACTACTTATAATAATGGACTATAACTTATACACACGTTAACAATGGTCCTAAAATCCATCTTGATTAAAAGTTTGTCAGGTTTTATCGATTATAAACAAATTTTGCTACTAAAATAACTTCAAGTGTATAACGGCACTACACAAAAAAATATCAGGCACCTATATTCTAAGATCTTCAGTTTCTTCCCAGGCCATGCTCTCTTTAACTTCATTAATGTCTGGAATTTCTTGTGCTTTCAGTGTTTTAGAGTAGTAGACAAGATTCTACATTGACTCCCAATCTTGGCCAAATTTTTTTTCATATTTTACAGTAACTTTGTTGGGTAGAAGGTCAGGGTTTAAGTTCTGACAAATCTGTCCTATAATTTGCCTCCCCTTTCATAAGGATTTGTTGAGTTTTAGGAAATTTATTCAGAACAAATCGTTTGGAGGCAGCAAATTTGAAATGTAGTTGTGCTGGTTGTTTTACTATTGGTGTTAATGCCACCTTCCAATTACACACAGGGACATCATCTTAAACACTCCTAACTGTGCCAAACTTTTGGAATATTTCCACATACTCCTCAGGTTGAACAATTGTATCTTTTTTCTTCACGATTTTCTCAATCCGACCAAACACTCTGTCAGGAGGTAGGAATGAATGGCCAACGACAGGAAAAGTAATCTGAACTGATTGCACATTTCCAGACAAATCAGAGCTCAACCACAACCACTTGGCTAACATACCAATGACGGCTATGTTCTTATTCTGTCCAAGACACCCATCACAGAATAACTCAACTTTGTGGATGTCTTGCAAATCAGAATTACTCAGAGAGTGGAAGATAATTGAGCCAATTTCATTTCTCTTTCATTTTCTAACCACGAATAGATGAAAACGGTATCTGGGTTTTGTGGTGCAGTTGAAGGACCGACACAAAAAGTAAAGTTATATTGGTACAACTGGCGGCTGTAATATGCTGACTGGTCAGGCACTTTGGGGAGAACAAGGTTCTTCTCACTGTCAAATGAGAGTTTTAAAACATTTGAACCACTATCTGACTTTAACATATCATAAAAAGCACTGCTTCTCATTTTATGGACTGTGAGTTTAGCCATTGCTTCATTCTTTTGCACGCCAGTTGCAGTAGGAATGATAGCTCTTCATCTGATGCACGCCAGTTGCAGTCGGAATGATAGCTCTTCATCTGATGCATTCAGAACTTGCGTCGGTAGCTCGTGTTTTAAAGCTATAGTTGAACTCATAGTTGAAAATGTCTCTGAATAAATTGTACTTAACTCTATTCTCATAATTTTCATTCTTATTGTAGGCTAACCACAATTGCCGTATACTACATTCACCAGGCAAATATTTGTTCACAGTTTTCTCTCTCGTGTCATGTGACTCTACAGCCTGAAGTGCTGAAAGATAATTCCGAACACTTTGTCTCATACCAATGTATTTTTTTGTTTTGGGTATCCCCTCCCCTCCTTTCTTTTGGAGATTGACCTTCAATGAAATACTTTTTCTCAATGTTTCGCACTCGGAAAGCAGATATATCTAATATAGAGAGAAATGTCGGTGAACAAACTTTAACCATTGCTCTAGATTTGGTTGAAATAAAATACTTGTTCATTACCTGAGGCTTTTTCTTGACATTTTTGATTCTGTTGCGTTTGGGCTTTTCTTTAATGGTGTGCTTCAAAATTAAATTGTCTTGAGCAACTTTATCTGAAGTACTGTAAAAACGTTGTCAACGAACTAGAGCCACGTCTAGTTCTCCCTGAAGTGTGACGGCATTGAGAAGATTTCGGCAAATTTTCGATTTGTGTCTGTGAAAAATAAAGAACACAAATGTAATAAGGAGTGATAAACCGAGGATATTATGCTCTGATCAATTCTCCTATCAACTTAACACAACCCTAGAGGTATATGAACATTGAATTATATATATTAAAGCCAACAGAGAAACTTAAATTCTGATTCATGAATAGTTGGTATATTAAAGTTTCAAATACTCACCGCTTCTGTTTAAGCTTCTCCTTCTTCCAGTTTGATCTGTCTCGTCGTTTCTTTCGTGATTTTTCAGGTAGAAGTTGTACAGACTCTGTTACCATGTCCATAGGGTTTCATTAGAAAATAACATTCACGTTCTCAGGTTTTGATATTACTGTAAACTCTACAACAGCTGATCATCTTAAATACTTTAAACAAAATACCACACGATTAACAAAATTTATCCAACTTTAGTTACATCAAATCCTCCATAAAAATAAACTATGGACAAATGTAGTTATGGAATGGTTCGCCATAGTAGAACAAGACGTCTCCTGTGGATGTGTGAAGTTTTGGCACGAGCATGTATTGTGTGGAAGAATTAAGTATTGAAACAATATCTTTTGAGGAAGTATGAAGTTATGGAAAGACAACTGATTTTCAAATATTTATTTTATTAAGAATAAGACTGATTTGGTGCATTCTGGCATCATATTCTGCTGCAGGGCTGCCAGATCTATGACACAACATATACAGCTCGAAAAATGATAAAAATGGAAGAATGAGGTTTTGGAAATCACCTCCTCAATTGTAGACGGGCTATTTTGTATTAAATAAAAACATAATTACGAGTATGCTTGTGATTGCGTAGTTGTGAGTCCGGCCACTGGTGGTGTTGGTTGTAGACGAACCATTAGTGTTGTTATACACAAATAAGTTCCTAAAATTGAGGGGGAAATGTTAGTGTTGTCCTGTCAGCTTGCGTACCATGGTTTTAGAACCACTGGTTTAATACGAGCCAACAACGCTATGCCCATTGTGTTTGGAAGTTACTACTTACTTCTTAACGTACTGAGTTTAGTACAAATAAACTATAGACGTGTTAATGAGCAACAATAATGTTGACCGCCAGCAAAACAACCCCCTATCATGGGTACTTGCGCGTAGTAGAGCAGGGGTTTAACTACAGACGCATGCACTGCTAGCCTTATATTAGCAAATGAAACTAAGACTTGACCTGTCTTTCAAATAACAGGGAAATTTAATATTGGTTTTTAAAAATAATTTAGAGTAGAGGTTTCTCGTAATATATTTTATAGATATAAACATGATTGAAAAAATGCATAGTTTAAAAAAAATAAGCTTATAGTAATCATTCATACACAAATCACTTTTTGAAAGCAACATATTTTTGACTCTACCATCAACTATCCCAAAAACCAGGATTTAAACGCTAACAATGTGAATTAGCGTCTTATATTTTGTGTTAGATTTTTCGCGGCTTATTTCACGATAACTGCCATCATGATTTCAGTAGCCTACACGTTTATCCACTGAAAAAGTATGAAGATATAATTTGCTTGAATTGATTATTAAATTTACAAATTAAACATTATATACAGAGACAATATTCTGGCGTGTATTTTCTAAGTAAAAACAAATCAATGAGAAAATAAGGCATGTGTCAATTTTGAATGCTTTAATCAATTTATATTAAGTTAATTTTAATTTCTCACCTTGAAATGTAGTTAGAGCAAGTAGTAATATTTTAAATATCATCATTAAAACGGGTCTTGATTAACATGCATTGCTCTGCTAAGAATTTCACATCATAGATACTAAAGTAGATGAAGAGTAATTTTATTTTAAAACCTAAATCCGTTTCCATGGCTGTAACTAAGTATCAAAGTAAACTGTTTATTGATTTTCAGTATTATTAGGATAATGTCGATAATTGAATAATATAATCGAGAATATCGTGATTTAGCCTGACTTGATTGATTGATGATAATAATAATAATAATAATAATAATAATAATAAAGAAACAATAACAATAAAAGTTCATTAGCACTGAGTGGAGGAATTGAAATAGCCACTCCAAAATAATAACTAATACAACATTTAATTCACATTAAAAACAGCTTGCAAATAAATTAAAAATAAGGTTTAATAAAAACTAAATCAGTTATATTATATATTATTATCTATTATTAGTAAACCAGCTTCATATCACGCTAAGGAAATTAAAATTATTAATAAATGAAATATTAATAAAGTAGCCCCATGGCTTCTTTGGTGCTGACTGACATCTTTGAAACGTTACCGGACCAAATTATCTATACCTACGCCGGACCAAATGATCTGTAAAAACATGTGTTTAGCAGCTGTCACTTCTGACGGCCAAAATTTAGGTATATACCTAAATGTTGACTGTCAGA
>CABFOV010008661.1:5143-22521 GCA_902141375.1 Timema poppense
TTTACAATGAAAAGAAGAACACAGTTCATACTTTACACTGCTGCCAATGGACAAAGAGGTTATGGATGTCTCTTAAAGAAAATTGATCGTCACCGCCCAATCCACCGACCTAGGTTTCATTCTATCGGAACTCATCAGGGAGGAGTGTGAAACACGTAACGCAACTTCCTAAAAGAGAAAACCAAAAAACACAAAAGAGGAAAAAAAGGAAAATGGTAAAGAATAATAGAACACATAGATAGGAACAAATAAAAGGTATAACAAAAAGGACAAACACAGGAAAAGGACATGGATGCGAATATCCATTTTTAGAGTAAAATAATGAAAAGTGGATTTTATAAATCAATTTATACATGAAATAATCCTTTATCAGGCCGACCTGTTGGTCTAGTAGTCAGCGTTCCTGGTTACTAATATAGAGGTCCCAAGTTTGACCCCTGGCGGCGGCACCATATAAATTTTTCCCAGTGAATAATTGCTCCTATGGTCATCATGGTCTGATTAATTAGACTTAAGTTAGGCTTAGAACTCCACTGGCACCACATAATCATAATCACATAGGTAACCATAATTAACAAATATAAAAGTTTGGCTATTTAATTCATCATGTTATGCACACTCATACGGTTGTCATTGTACTTGTGGCATCAAAGAGCCAACTACCGAGTCGAGGGTGGGATCTTAGTTGATAGTTCATATGTAACTGATTATTTCTACACGTCCATCAAAGACTTTTCCTTAAAATATGAGTGAAGAATGACCCTGAGCAAAGAACAATTCCTGAATAGCTCAGTGGTTAGACCTGTCATACTAAGCTAGAGGTCCCGTGTCATTTTTAAATTCACAGAATGTGAAATTTAGATGCAGCTATAATAGTAACTAACAAATATAAAAGCATGCCTATTTAATTCATCACTATAACATGGGTCAAAATTTAAATTATTTACTCAAGCTCCACTACCAGAGTGATACCAGCCCCTCCCAACCGTAGTTGTATTGATGGTGTTAGTATCTAAACATGTTGGTTTCAATTACAAGTAGATGATTGATTCATACCAACACCTTAAGAAGCAAGGGTCCAACAAAATCCAGGGATTTGGTTTAAATCTAATTTTTATACATAATTTTATTAAATCGTCAATTTAATCACCATTCTAATTTAATATATAACTTATAATTTTCTTTCAACTGAAATATGTTACCGGGACACGAGAATACAACCCTGACCTTTGGCTTAGTGCGCTGATGCTCTAACCACTGAGCTATCCAGGAGTTGTCAGAGTATTTGCACATTCTTTATGTAGTTTAAGGTTATCATTTGACCTATAAAGTTTGTCCTTTTTTTTCAACATTCGTAGTAAAGTGTTAATGAAACAAATTATTATTATTATTATTATTACCGCGTCTTACTACCCGTTCGGGTTATACGCACTTACGCTAATGTGTAATGGTAGGGTGATTGTGAGATGAAATGGAGGACCTACAGTTTAACGTGGGATCCGAACCACGGTAGAGGCCTGGCATTCCCCCACATTCACAAGATGTCTTGTCAGAGGTGAAGGAAACAAATTGTTGCTTCATCAGCGAGTCTATTGCGTTTGTTAAAGGTACAAAAATAATTCCACTGAGAAGAGCTTGGAAGCCATGTTCCTCGATGGCAACACAAGCAGGGATCGCTACGCCTCTAGTAAAGGTTGGGTGACGGTGGAGCCAGAGAGGGAACAGCCACCCTCTTCAAGCTCATCGTTCAGTGGCTTCTCTTCCATAGATGAGCGACCGAGCCCTAGAAGGGAGGCGACACCTCTCGGGCCGACGACCGACGAGGCGCAGAAGAAGTTTGGTAGTGCTAAGGCCATTTCATCTCAGCAATTCTTTGGGGATTCTGCCGATAATACTGTAAGTTTATTTGTTTACAGCAAATTCCTTCATCATTCCTTAGACTTATTTATTACATACGTGTGGAATCCAAGGCAGGGAAGAAATTGTGTGATTGGCCTCATAACTCAACACAGTAGTGATGGGTCGCTCGTGAACGAGAGCTGTGAACGAACGACTCTCACTTTGCGAGCAAGTCATTCACGCCACCAAAACTCACTACTTTTTCGCTCTCGTGCATCCACTCTGGGAAAAGTCAGGAGTGTTTGTCATTTACGACTCTTCTGTCGTTCTTTGTTTGCTACTAAGAAAAAATCAACTATAAATGCTTACTATCGTTACTAGATAGCAGCACTACCTACAATATTAAACTAACAATTTTTCTTAACATCACTTAGACATAATTCTGTGAATTAGACACTATAGGTTATATGCTAAGGTTAATTATTATAAGTAATATGAGTAAGTAATAGAATTAAAGAATCAAACACAATAGGATTCGGATAAATTACACATAAAACTTAATTCGTTCATAAGTTGAAAGGAAAGAGACAAATTTGCACGCTCGGAACGGGAATTGTGAGAACTAGTTAGCGCTCGCTCATCAAGTTTAGATAGGGAAGGGGTGAAGGGATTGGGAGCGAGCCAGCAATGCGGTGAACGATATGACTCATATGAACGACTCTTTTGAGTGAGCGAGCTTATGTGAGCTAGCTCGCGTCAATGAGCTGGTTTGACCCATCACTACAACACATCCACTTCTAGATGTCCGTTTTCAACTCCACCCGTCCTTGAAGCTATGTGTATCTAACCAATCTTTCACGATCCGACGAGGTGATAGTCCCTCAGAGCAAGGGGGTACTCTATGGTGGGTTATTAAACAATCCCCAAATGAAAGGTTCAAGCATTGCTTGACTTGCAAGTCACAGTATGTGGCATGCATTGTCATATAGCAAGTCGACACCAGAAGTTAGAATACCGCACCTTTTCTTCGGAATGGCCCTCCAAAGTTTTTGTAATGTTTCACATTAATATACACTTTAGAATCGATGTGGTTACCAAACACTACTTCTTTATGGTCCCAAAAGACTTGCCAGAAGCTTCCTGTCGTTCAATGTTTGCTCGAACTTCCATTATTTGTTCGGGAGAATGAGCGTGTCTCCGCCGCATAGACTGTCTTTCTATTCCAATCACAGGTTTTATCACCTGCTCCATCACTGGGGTATCACTCCAGGAAAGTGAGTGTTGAGGCTATTCTCTTTGTTTTGTGGCGGTCCTTAAGCATCTTTGGGACCCATCGTTAACCTCATCTGTCTGTGACAATTTTGTACAGAACAGTAAATAAAATTTGTGTAAAATGAAGTTAAAGTTATTCTTGAGGCAAGCAAAACCCTACAGGTTATACAATTTATAATTGAAAAGAATTATGTTTAACAATAAATAGATTTATTAAATCAAACAGAGATAACAAAAATTAAGGTTTACAATAATATTGAAGGTTATACTTCTGTCTGATTGACATGCTACATTCTGAAGCTTCCAATTTTCCCAAGCCTTTTCATTCAATTTCTGTACAAGATCATCTGTCACAATAGAAGGCCAGCCATATCGCTTTTCATCATGGACATTAATTCAGCCATTTTTAAACATCCTACACCACTGTCTTACGCCTCTTTCACTCATAATGTTTGGTACATAAACCTCACACAGTTGACGATGAATCTTGGCAGCACTCGTGTTTTTTTCACCAAGAAACTTAATAACTGCAGGTACTTAACATCTGGCCTGGTCATATATGATAACTCTCATTTTATTTCACTCGATACATGACGCAAATCAAATCCAACACCTTAGCTCAGTCTGTAATGCGTCTGTCTACAGATCTCACCCCTGGGTTCGATTCCTGGCGTGGCTGAACAATTTATCACTGGTGAAATGTCGATTTACCCTTTCACAGTGACTGGGACTGGATGTTGTGCCTGTCCTAGTCTTGTTAGATTATAAGGTACATGAAGCTACGACAGACCTAGCAAGTTGGTAATAGAAAATAAAAAACTTAGCCAGACTACAGGCTGGAATCATTCATGGACGTAAGAACATGACTCAATTCAACAAGTGGCAGTTAACAATGTGCCGCTAGGTAGCTACCGAGTCACTAAACATGAAACCTCCAACTATACTGCGAAAAAATAAACAAAAGATACTTTGGGAACCGCCTCATATAAGTAATGGCATACTTAGATAATAGGATATTGCTTGAGTTTTTCAGCAATAAAACTCTCAGTCCTTTTTCTTGGCAACTGACCTGGTTTTCGAGCACTTGTGTTGGCCTCCCTTAGCATTTGTATGTTCATGCCATGGTTACACCTACAGTAGCCCCGTGGCTTCTTTGGTGCTGACTGACAGCTCACAGCTGACTTCTGACAGTCAACATTTAGGTATATACCTAAATTTTGACCGTCAAAAGTGACAGCTGCTAAACACATGTGTTTGCATATCATCTGATTCGGTGTAGGGATACATAATTTGGTANACTGACCGAGACGTTAAATGCTCTAAATAAATTACTGAGAATATCATGGCAACCAGGTCTCATGACTTTCAAATAGAAACTGTGTATGTTTCTGTCACTAATACTATTCATATTTAATTTATTTTATGTTTCTGACTGCAGTGGGAGCGAAAAGCCAACTTGTCTCGATTTGAGGGTTCGTCGAGTATCTCGTCTGCCGACTATTTTGGGACTGGGACCAGTGCTGGTGGTGGAGGTATCACTTCTAACCTGCATACTCCAGACTTTGACGATATGAGAGAAAGTGTTCGTCAAGGAGTCACGAAAGTGGCCGGAAAGCTTAGCTCCATGGCAAACGGTGTAATGTCTTCAATACAGGTAAAACAAAAATATTCTGTTTTAATATTTTCAATACTTGCATACGAGATGTCCTTGAATAAACATGAAGCACTTACATGGGTAAAAACTAGCCTTAACCCTTACCTTGGCACTACCACAAACATTTGGAATCAAAAATATTTTGGTTTGTTTGTTGAGTTAGGGAAAGAATTTTAAACACTTGAATTATTATTATTATTACCCCCAAAACAAATAAATTATGGGTATGTATCTTATAGTATACACTGCCAGCCAATCAAATATGATAGTAAATGATCATGTCTAATTCAATAATTTATATTTGGAAGAAGGTACAGGAAAGCTGGATAGAAATAAATAAAAGGAACAAACACAATATGTCCTTTACAATGAAAATAAGAACACAGTTCACACTTTACAATGTTGCCAATGCCTCTTAAAAAAAATATTAAAATTTTATTGTACACAATTTTATAGAAAAATAATCTAAATTGCAATATTCTACGCATTATCACAGTAAGAAAAATGCTATAAATATGAGATTAAAATATCAGCATACATATTTTTTAATACAAAAATTTAATTTGCGATAATCATAGTATCTTGGGTACAAATATGAAAAAAAAAAAACAATACAAGCTTATAATTTTTAAACATTATTTTAAATTGCATTATTCGTCAGATGTACAAAATGCTATTTTTTATATGATAATCTAAAAAACAATTCCTATAAATATCTTGGAAGTCTTAATAAGAAAGTGTAAATGGGGTTCTTTTTTTAATTGTGAAAGTCATTTTATTTAACCCTCTTATTTGTACCTATTATTCTTTCTCACACCTCCTTTTATGTATAAACATTCTTATCCCAGAAGTTAGAAGTAGTTTAAAGGGGTCTTTATCAAAGAAATGACGATAAAACTATTTATACTTTTGTTTGTGTTTGTTCCAGGACAAGTATGGCTACTGACATTCTAGACTAGGCGCGACTATTAAAAACCGAGCATAAACTGTCAACTCGGAGGAAGACGAAATTAATATTCAAAGTTTCATTTAAACATTTTGTTTAAAGTTGACAGACACAAAAACATGACTCTCTGGGTTTCCTTTATTAATATGTGTTAATTTGGTTGAACAATGTAAAAAGTGATATTATTCGAGAGCGCAAGGCAAACTCTACCCGAGTGCTCACCACATCCTGCATTGCCCCATAAACTCTCTTATAGCTTGTCTAAACAGTCAACATAGCCAACCCGACTTAACTGATTTCATAGAGGCATTACCAGCAAACATTGAATACAACTTGATTAAATTTACCAACATTAGGGGGGTGCGAAGCTTCAAAAACATCGACTTAGCTTCGAATATTAATTTGATTCGAGAGTATAATTCTGGATTCCACAATTAAGAAGCTTCGGGAAGGGGGAAAAAAAAATCAAAGCACACATTTATGTTTATTATTTTTAATTTCTATCACAAATTACCGTATTGGCCCGAAGATAGGCTGCACACTAAATTTTCAACCACTTTCAGAGAAAAAACAATATTCACACTTAAATATGATCAGTGTGTATTAAATCATTTGAAAAGAAAAATTATTTACCGGTAGGTGCCTACACTTAAAATTAGGTTACTTAAATATATAAGGTGACCTGGTGGTCTAGGGGTAAGGTGTCAGACTTCTGTGCTGGCGGCCGGGGTTCAATCCTCGGTCACGGCAAAGATTTAACTGATTACCAAACCCTCCCTCCACCTCTGACAAGACATCTTGTGAATGTGGGGAATGCCAGGTCTCCACCGTGGTTTGGATTCCACGTTAAACTGTAGGTCCTCCATTTTATCTCACAATCACCCTACCATTACACATTAGCGTAAGTGCGTACAACCCAAACGGGTAGTAAGACGCGGTGCTAATAATAATAATAATAATAAATATATAAAATCACTTTCAGAGAAAAAAACCCCGCACTATTTACACTTAAATGATATCACTTGGAAATAAAAAAACTAAGTTGTTTACACTCAAAATGAGATGACTTGGAAATTAAAAGATAATGATACTCTTAGAATGAGATCACTGAAAAAAAATAAGCTAACATTGAGACACGAGGAACGAAAAATTATTCATCACCGCTTTCATCAGTGTCACTTTCTTCACTTTCATTGGTCTCATCAGTGTCACTTTCTTCACTTTCATTGGTCTCATCAGTGTCACTTTTTTCACTTTCATTGGTCTCTTCTGGATGGTCCTCCCACAAAATATTGTCTTATCGAATAGGCAGCACTTCTTAAATCCACGAACAATGTATTCAGCAGATATCCTTCATATCCTTCCCCAAGAAGTTAATATCCACTTGTAAAGCAGGTTCAATGAAGGCTTCTTAATTCTGCCACTGGGGGTTAGGGGATGATCTCCTGAAAAAAGCCAGTCTGAATACTCCTTTCGGAGGTTGTCCTTGAAGGGTCTGTTCACAACCACGTCGAGACTTGTAGTTGTGACTTCATATCTCCTGGAATAACAACAAGAACTGAATTTGTTGCCTTGACTTTATTTTTTATATCTGGAGTAAGATGCCCTTTGAATGCATCAAGCCCTAGCATTGCTCGTTTGTTTAGAAGAGCTCCAGGCCTTCTATTCCACACGACTGCTAGCCAATCACACCCCTTCTCTTGACACCTGACAATGATTCCAATGGACAACATACATACATACATATGGGGTAACTTTCTACCATCAGTAATTACAGCTAACATAGCTGTAATTATGGGGATAACTTTCTACCATCAGTAGTTACAGCTAACGTAGCTGTAATGCGCAATTTTTCATTGTCATTGGTCTTCACAACAATGGCTTTTGAGCCCCTTTCATCCACGCAAGTATTATTTGACATGTGGATGTTTCATCGGTGTTTCCAATCTGAATAAGAAGATGGTCATTCTGTCTACGGAGGCCAATCACACACTGTTGATATTTCACTAACTTCTCTGCCTAGTCAGTGGGCAACTTTTGCGCTAGAGAAGTTCTTTGTCTTAGTTACAGATCACTTCTGCGCATGACTCTTCGGCACCACCCAACCCTTTGTGGCACTTGTAGCTCTCTTGCGCCTTCAATCTGATTACATCACGACTTATTGAACATCCATCACGTCTCTTTTCCTTTACAAAAGAAAGGACATGCGCATCAATTTCAGGATTATGGCCATGCTTGGGTCCTCGAATGGTTTTTTGCGTTGAAATGGTGTTCTTAAGTTTGTATTTTTCTGAAATCCAGCAACGTATGTTCTCATCAATTCCGTATTTTCTTCCCGCTACCCTATTACTTGTTTCTGCATAGTTTATTACTGCTAATTTAAAATGGCATCATAACTTTGTCTAATTCCATGATCCGCCATGTTACACTTCCAAATTTAATACACACACTAAGTTATTGTTCTCACAATAGAATAAATGTTGACCAACATACTGAAACAAAATTTAACTCAAAATATTTAAGCTCCCTTTACCAAAAGGATATATTGCCAATAGAATGCACTGAAGAAACTAATTTTATTTTAGCAGTCATTTTGGCTCAAATATTGCAAACACAAATAAGATAGTCATTCTTCAACTATTTTTAAATAACTTTGCCAACTGTCATGGTTCATATATTTTAAAATAATTTTGCCACCCATCAAGTTTCATCTATTTTTAAAAAGCGATGGTTAATAATTTCGATACATACCAATCTAACAACATGCATATCCTATAGTTACAAAATCGAGTGTGTATTATCTCTGATTGCGATTATAGGCCGCACTAGAGTTTTATAAAAGCTGTTTCTTGGAAAAAAGTGTGACTTTTTTCGGGCCATTATGGCAGTGTTGGTGTGAAAGAGATTGCATAAACATTTTTTATGATAATCACTTAATTAGAATTTTGTAAATTATATTAATATCTAAATTTACATTAGTTGTGCACTAAACTTATTTTTTTTAATATTCTAACTTTGAGCCGGCTTCAGGAATATATCATATTATTCGATTTTAATTTGCTTCTAATTGAAAAATGAGCTTTGAGCACCCCTAACCAACATCCACCTCTTTATAGCCTTTGCGCTTTGACACCCTTTCAGTAACGACACTTAGTTGTTGCAAATAAAATGATTGTATTAAAGTTAATAAAAAAAATGGTATTTTGGTATTAAAAATCGGTAAATAATATGCCTATTTCAGCTAAAAATGTTTAAAAATAAAGCCACTCAAATTTAAGTGGTAAGGAAATAAAATGGCTAGATATATCTTTCTTAAATACATAAACATCACTGTTAACTGTACATTAATGTAACGTAAATGATGATGAAGGAAGCCAACCTGAAAGGATAGGAACACACACACTTCTCTACTTTGTTTCTACACTTTTAACACATCACAAGCGAGAAGTGTGTTTGTTTATATCCAGGCTCAACCCCACTATCCTTTCAGGTTGGTTTCCTTCACCATCAACTACTTAAAATTACTGTACAGTGTTTCAACACTGTCTTACTATACATTTCCAAGCCATTTGGCAATCATTCATTCTTAAATTTGTTATATTCGGAAGAAGGTACAACAAACTGGATTCTCGCAACCGACTGGTCGATGACAAGGAAGATTGGGGTTGGAATCTGGCCAAGTGCACTTCCACTAAATTCAACCTTCTTAATCCCTGACACATTAATGTAATTATTACATAAGCGTATAACTGGGATGGTTAGTGAGACGCAGCGCTAGATAGGGGAATCTGGCTTCTTTTTGTAACATTTCTTGTGGTCGACAAGAATGGAAACAAATACCAAATGATGTGTATGACCTGAACAGGTGTAAGAAAAATAATACCAACAGAACAATTGCTCCTGTTCTAGTTATTTTGTCATGTTCGCACTAAACATGGCTACACATAGTTAAGTACTAAAAAAAAAGCTTGTTTATGCAAAGCAAAGCATATAATTATGTTTTGAAATTCCTTGTTAAAATTATGGTTGGAATTAAATATTTAGAAGAAGGTAAATATTTAATTTTTCGTAACACCGCATGTTACTATCCATCCAGGTTGTACGCATCACTCGGAAACTGTTTCCATCCTCTTTACAAAAAAGAAACAGTTTATTTTAAACAATCTGCCTTATTTTTTAAATTATAAATCTCACTATATAAATATACTTTTCTAATTATTATTATTATTATTTTACACTTAATGTAAACCTGTAGCTCCAAGAATTTAGATGCAAAATATAACAATTAAATACAGTCATAGCGATATTTAGGGCTCATTAGTCCTTTTATTTTTAGAATACAGACTGTACTCTGACTAGTGGTCAGTCAATTTTGCTTCGATCTTGTAGTTTCATGTTAAAAAACTTTTCCGCTTTTTAAAATTAACCCATAAATATTTTTTTCTGATATTTGGCTGGTCCATAAAATGTGATAATTCTTCAGATTAAATCATAAACATACATTTAATATATGTATACAAATCAAATCAAAACATAATATAATATAATTCCAAATATTAAATGTTAGTTTATTTCTACTTCACTCCATGAGTGGCATGTGAGAATGTGTTATGCATCATGATAAAGGGCTCAGAGCATCAATGATACATTCCAACTGTTGATGTGTAAAGAGAAGTAATGGCAAGGCTTGGATCACGTCTTAGTGTTGAGAAGGATGTTCAACACTGTCCAAAAATATGAGATTCCCTGAGGTGTTGGTAAAGATGAGCACCCAGAGCGGCTCATGAGGCTGAGCGAAGCAAAGCACTTGACCGGCTCGTGAGGCTTAGTGAAGCAAAGCACCAGAGCGGCTCAATGAGGCTGAGTGAAGCAAAGCACCAGAGCGGCTCATGAGGCTGAGGGAAGCAAAGCACCAGAGCGACTCATGAGGCTGAGGGAAGCAAAGCACTTGACCGGCTCGTGAGGCTTAGTGAAGCAAAGCACCAGAGCGGCTCGTGAGGCTTAGTGAAGCAAAGCACCAGAGCGGCTCATGAGGCTGAGTGAAGCAAAGCACCAGAGCGGCTCATGAGGACTGAGTGAAGCAAAGCGCTCGGAACTTCCTTGAAGTGCGAGTTACAATGAGCGCCCAGAGCTGTCCAGGAATTTTCACAAACTATAGCTTTGAAATGTTCTCACAATGAATGTTTCATCACACATAATTGTGATGTATAGTAATGAGAATACAGGTTGTCATGGTTGCTGTACAAAGCCTCAGGGGGTAGAGGTATATCACTACCCTACTGTAAACTATCGGAAATACTATACACCCTCATGTCCTTTATATGATTCATTCCTTTTATATGTTTCTATCATTCTTTACTCCATTTTGTGTTTTTTAGGAAGTGGCGTTGTGTGCAGGGTTGTGCAGTCTGTACACCAAGCCTCCCCTTTGACCTTACTTTTCTACTGTCCGACTCGGACTCCTTAAAATGATATATTCATCAAATATTGTTATTATACTAGGTTTCTATTTTGAAGCCAGAGTCTGAATCGTTACATTTTTACCAACTCCATTTCCGCCCATAATCGCTCCCTGCTCTGACTCCACCACCCTGGAGTGAAATATGAGTCCCCAGACACTCTTTTCACGTTGAACCCCAAACCCACCAGCTACCGCCCGGGGTTACCAGTACATGAATGATCTGACAGATGTTTTAATGTTTCAACTAACTGATAGAATATATATGTTATCTTGCACAGTTGAATTAAATGTATTTTAGTGAGATTTTTTTTAACATTAAGTGTATATTATTTTCAGTAATTTTTTAACACTGTCTTTGTTAAAAGTGAGCTTGCAAGCTGCTGGTCAAATTATTCAGTTATTTAGTGCTTTGTTAAAAATGCCTTGGTTTATATCATGGAGGGACCACCAATATTTCAAGGTTTTTTTTAAAGCATAGAAAAATATTTGATTACTTTTCAAAGTGTTCCTTAGAAACTACTTTTCATAACACAATGAACTAAGACGTAGGCATCTTGTGTTTGTTATTTGTTTAGAGTAATCCAGTGGTTACCACTAAAAAGACAATAACACCAACCTCCCTGAACTAAATGTTGTGTTTGAGAAAACTAACACCTCTGATTTGGAAAAATGATTAAAATTGGGTCAGTGAGCTAACACATTTTTTTCAATGAAAGATATATATTTAATAACCTCATCAAGGATTTTTTTAAATGTTAATTTTGGAAGAAATATTTGCATTTACTTCATATTTATAAAACATAGAATTCTTGTTAACACATATTTTAGCATATTATTTATTGGTTTACATGAGACAAAAATGTTAACTATTCAAACTTAATTAAAAGCCAAATAATTATAACAATTAACTAAACATTTTAATCTATAACAAATGTTGAATATTAGTTTTATATATGGAAGAAGGTTCAGTAGATATCCTTAATACTCCTAGACCGTACATTATTAGCAACTACCTTGCTCCAGACACGAAGCTGGGAAACCATATGTGGATAGTTTCATTTTAAAATGTTGGTCCTTCTGGCTCTACAATAATAATACTGTTTCACTATAACTTCTTCCATGGATAAAATTATTGATATAAACAGTCCAGTTTTCAATAAGAAAAACAGTTTAGAAAATACCCATTGATATCGATCATATCTATCAAAAGTGACAATTTCAGATCACATGTGATGTGTGAGTATATTAAAATTGTTTTAGTAACTTTTAAAACTGTTGAATACTGTTCTTCCTACCAGTATTCTGTAATACCACAAAAGTAGGGCTGTGCGGGATTTCAAACTTTGCGAAAACATTTGAGAAATTGGCTGTTCCCTAAACACGAGCGGAAAAAAAAAATTCCCAAAGGACCATCTATCAATGTTACGTTTGTATTTAATTGTCGTCAAAACATTTTTTTATCAATTTATTACGTTTATATTAACCTTAGCTTCCGTTAAGTAAATGGATACCTGAAACTTCAATCACTTTTATATAATAACTACCCTACAACACAACTGAGCGCCATTAAAAAACCTAACCACTCTACTTATAATTGAGGTAAATATCCATCCCTGAATAGATTTAAGGTAGGAAAACATATTTTTACTGCAAAATAATGAAAAGAAGGGATTTTTAATATCAAATTATGGCCAAAATACAACACGTATGTTTGCATAGAGACAAGACTTTAATGTAAATGTTATTATTTGGAGAGACACAAAGGACTAATATGGCTTACATTTGCTTTTCTATCGTTGATATTAAGTGTTGGATTCACTAATATTTCTTGAATCCGACAGCACTTTTTGGGAGAGCTCTAGTAACTAAAACATAAGAGGTAATCATACACACTGTTTTTATTATCGACAAGACTGTGGCTCACTTTTATTTAAACTCATTAGTTAGAATATTTTGATAGTTACGGTGAAGTTACATATTTATTAAAATTCACACAACGAGTTTTTTTATTTAAGAACTTTATTAGTCAATCTTAAAATCTATTATTAGACTAGTAATTTTTTATTCATACCAAAAATGTTTGATAAAAAATACATAATTATAAAAGTTGCATTGGGCCTATGTTTTTATTAAAATAAACATTAATAGGTTACATCAACAACCTTACTCAACACTTGTTAGACAAAACATTATTTAGTTTTTATTTTGAAAAATTACAGTCAAAAATAAATTAATATAAACATTTTGAGTACATATTTTTTACTTTGGCTTTTTTTTCTATGTTTTTTCCAGGATTACAGAATTTAATATAATTGTTCATACCTATAACTGCAACCAAATCAGAGTTTTTGTCCCTTTTCTAGATTCTATTAAAAATATTTTTGACATCCATCACTATATTTACACTAACTTAATTAAAATTGTCATATTATAATTTTTTATTGGAATGAATGGGAATGCTAAGGTTAGAATAAAATTATAAACTGACAAATAAATATAAGCCTGAAGTGGCGGATTATTTTTAACCGTAATTTCCGCTTTCATTCTCGTTCCCTCAGAAAATCGTTATTTCCGCACAGAACTACTCAAAAGTAAAAACAAGTTTTTCAGAGCTAAATATAAAAATCATAAAATTAAACTGTATTCCTCTTATTTTAAGCTTTGTATGAATAAAAAATAAATAAATAAATTGTGTCCCACTGAAACATTAAAGAGAATTTTCGGAAATGTTTACCGATATATTTTCTTTTTTTAAATATGCTTTTTATTAATTCATCATTAATTTTATTACTCTACTGTATGGACATTTAAAAAAAAAGTTATTGTATTTACTCTGATAATGTTTGGACATAATGTGGGTTTTTTTGGGAGGTTGGTTTTTATTTTGTTCAAAGGATGAGGTAGATTTACAAAAACTAACCAAAATCTTGTTTCACAGGTATTTTTTACATCCCAGTTTGAAACTCTAAATTAATTAACAAATGTACCAGTGATTACAGTTCTTAAAATAAGTTTTTTTTATACACCGAGAAGAGTTAACCCCTTTTGTTCTTCCTTAAAGTTGTTATTTGACAACATATTTGTAGCTAGAAATATACATCTACAAACAGGTTTTTTGTGTTTGAATCGAAGCAAATATGTTCGAATTTGGAATAATTATAAAGTTGAATCATAACTAGTTAAATTTGCTAAAATTATATTAGTCCTATACTTTAAACTTGTTCATCAAACAATAATTCACCTTGGTAAAGTTCAGTTGTACAGTAATCTTTATTAATAAAATAAAGATTGTGTCTGTCATGTGCACCTTAAAGCTAGCGTTTTAAAATTCAGAATAGATCTTTTCTTAAATTAATTAAAAACTGGATTGGAATAAATAAAATTAGTTATTTTTCTCTCTGTTGGTATCAAAGGGAAGATTTGCTAGGGGTAGCCACGCAATCCATTGAATGGGTACCCAGGACAACAACAGGTACTTCAGTTAGTAATAAAACCCGCCTCGGTGGCGTAGTTGGCTAACGTGCTTGTCGTGTTAAGCTCGACTGCTGAGGACGGGGAGATCGAGGTTCGAATCTCGGTTGGGTGAACTGGGGGTGGTTTTTCCTAGATGGTTTTCCACTCTACCTCCACGCAAATGCGGGTTCACTTCCTCTAATTCAACCTTACCCATTCCTAATCCATTAGCGTAATTAGTACGTGAAGCGTATAACCCGAACGGGTAGTAAGACGCGGTGCTAAAATATTATTATTATTTAGTAATAAATAAGCATTTACTTTAGTTCACAAAGATTCTTATTAAAATGTATTAACATATTTTTAGGCACATTGTGGGATTTGCAATGTATCAAAAGCTTAATGATTCTTTTCTAATATAGTATGATTCTAGTTATTGAATAATATAAAATTCAAATTGATATAGATATTATCTAAGCTTCGCAGACCCCTAGTTAAAAAATATAATTTTCAAAGTTTCAATTTTTTATTAAAATACAAGTTAACTCATTATAAAGGAAAAGTGAACATTTACAGACAATTTTACAACTCCACTAAACAATAGAACAGTATTAGTGATTGTCAAACAGGATTGTTTTAGATATCCATTAAAATGTGTAATTATTTTCATGAGCAGGAGCTCTGCTGAAACTGAAACGACATCAGTCCTATACCATTACTCACTGCTCAAAGGAATTGAATTGAAGACTATCCATCTCTATTGTACTTTAACAACTCAAAGTTTATTTTTTATGGCTTTAGTCAAGAGGGAAAGCCAGCACACCTACCTGATACATTCTCTATACTATCTTCACTGCTAGTCTACACAATATAAAGAGCTCTTATGGCCAACCACTTTGGGGCCCAAGAGCAGATCCAGGGCCTGTTTTCATGGGGGTAAGGGGAGTAGCTTTCTTAAGGCTCCTTGAAATTTAAACCTAAGAAGTATAATTATGAATAGTTATAATAATATTGCCTTTTCCATCCCCTCCCTCTCAATGTGTGTTCACATCCTATAAGTTCAATAAAGTCGAGGCAAGGACACGGTCTTTCTGCTTCTCTTCCTGGCGCTAGTATCGGCAGTCAAAGGTTTTATTTAGGGGTTGTCAAGAATTAATTTACTTGTATGCACACCAGAGTTAAGTTAAAGGAGTGGTTGGTTAGGTCATCTAGGAGACAGGGCAAGGCAGATGGTATGCATATTGGAGTCAGACACACTATACAACGTTAATGTTTTGGTTTCTTTTATTATTACTATTGATGTGGGGTCCCCCCTCACCCCCTGGGTTTGCCGTTGTTGTAGACAAATTTTCATACTAGATTGCTAAACTATGTTTCCATTTTACTTGGGATTTGTGCCCTACTAGGCTAGCTAGGCTATATGGGATTATTTATTTTTGACTCCTAGTTTTATTCACACTACCGTGCTATGTATTCTTACAAAATTGATTATGTGTGCATTTTTATTACCCGCTTAGTATAATGCACATAACATAATATACCCATGTTTGCATATACTCGGTCCTTGTAACTGACCTGCAAAATATGTCCGATCAGATCTGAGGAGTTGCGGATTTAGTCTTCACAGGTGAAGGACAAGTGACTCAAGAGTTCGATATAAATGTTTTCCCAAACTCAAAACAACGGCTTCTCATGTAAAGCATACAAATCGTTTTCTTGAACCAATAAGCAGACTATTAACATTTTAATTTAATGGATTGAGCCGAGGGAGAGGGTTTGGAGGAATTGTACATGATTTAGTTTAAAGAGTGAATGTTAAAATCACACCAATGGAATAGAAAAAAAAAATCCTCACTTTGTTAGATCTATATTTGAACTTGATTCTTTCAGTTAACACTGATCTAACACACTGCAAATTTAGCCTAAGGGCCAATTTCATAGTCAAATTGAGTACGCCTCAAGTGCGGCGCTACACTGAATACGTGACGACACCTACCTAAACCAGAATGGAATGGGCCGTTCTCGCATAGGAAACTGGCCCATTCCATTCTGGTTTAGGTAGGTGTTGTCATGTATTCAGTGTAGCGCCGCACTTGAGGCGTACTCAATTTGACTATGAAACTGGCCCTTAGATTCTGACCTCTGACTTATATATTATTTTTAATTAAAGTTAACATTTAAGGACTTAAGGGCCATTCTAAATCAACTGAAAAAAGAAGTGTTCTTTTTAATATGTTTTGCTTTTCCTATATCGGGTCGAATCCACCAAATCTCCAATTTAATAGCATTCATACACTCAGTCAAGTGTTAAATTACTCGTCTGGGGCCTGGTCATTAGGTTCACCTTGTGGCTATAATTTGTGCTGAACTACCATTAAGCAGTTTTAGAGCTATAGGGCAAATTTCACTTGGAAAATTGTAAAAACTATATATATTTTGTGAGTCGAGTCTCGAATCTCAATCTTAAGGATTTGAGGTTTCCATCCACAGTTCTTACTTACCCTTACTTGAGCTTTGCTAAAACACTCATTTGCAACAAGGAAAAGAAATATAGTCGTCTACAATTTATCTAACTAGTAAGATAGGCTATTTTCTTGAAAGATGTTTAGAAAGAAGAAATGTAAGGTCAGTGTCATCAACTATCATATAATAATAATAATAATATTAAGCTCCGCTTCTTACTACCCGTTCGGGTTATACGCTTTAAGTACTAATTACTCTAATGGATTAGGAATTGGGAAGGTTGAATTAGA
>CABFOV010008662.1:0-22517 GCA_902141375.1 Timema poppense
ACGGGTAAATAGGTTGAATGCAAGTAGTGTTTCCTCAGAGTTGATTCGTCTGGTATCTTCATGTTGGTATATTTGTTGAGAAGAGCATTGAAATCTGGATTCTCCAGCTTCTTCCAAGGAATATTTGCAGCTACCATCGTAGAGAATAACTCAGCAGAAAATAGCTCTTGGGTTTTATCGGTATCGTTAACTTTAGGAAAAAATGGTTGAGATCTTGTTTTCTTTCCGGAATTCTTCATATGTATTGCAGTATTTTTGTGTTGTTCTAGGTGATACTTCTTCTCGCATTTTACCTAAATATTAAGAATGGAAGTTTTCACCCAGTAATATATGTGGATTCTACAAATTAACAAAGCATCACCTAATAATAGAACTAAGATTGCTTTGTTTTTCGATCGTAATGTTACGCTTTGGTAAATATTTCCGCTTTGTGGTTGAAATCCTTCAATAAGAAATGAAACCTAGTTTGAACAATAGCAAATAATCGTGATTTACTTTTAAACAGTACACAATATATTTAATAAAAACCTTGACTTTCAAAATTAATAATTTCATTTCCCCTTTTGAGAAGATAACTTACCTCCTTGGAACATGGCTGACAAAAAATTATTTTGCCATCTGTTGTGAAATTCCTATCACCACCATTCCACTGTTTGAATAATACACTTTTACACTATTTCTCTCTAGGCATTTTCTTTCTACTATTTCAATAATTTACACCCAGTCCAATACAAAGAAGTATTAATGAACAGATATGCACATCTAACAACAGCGTAATATACACAACCACTGAATGAACTGAGACTGTTGTGCGCTAGAAGAAAATCTTTGTTGCCGGACTGACCAGTATGAACCTATTAGACCACTGGACACGTGGGTTTTTCCTACCTATCACGAGTATCCACGTGGAGTAACCTAAGGAGTGAAGGAGGAGGGGAAGAGGGGTGCGGGGCAGCCGCAAGTATTTAGAAAGAAAAAAAGAGGGTGGGAGGAAGAGAGATAGAAAAAAAGCACTTTAAGGCTCCCATTTATAAAATAGGCAATAAACAGCGAAATAGGCATTTATAGCCACTATAAAAGTTATCACATTACCTTCGCAATAATCGAAAATAAACTTATGCCTCAAAAGCCTACTTTTCAAAGCATAAGAATAAAAAAGGCATTTAGGGCAAAATCCGCCCCTATTCATGACAAACATATTCCTATCCTAAGGAATTCACTAAAGTGAGGATATTGGAGAAATAAACACATAAAAATGTGAAAAATAAAAAGTTCCAAAAAATTATAAAAGTGTCAAATGTTGTTTTTATTGCAGGGATATACACAAATATTATTTAGGAGGGCAATGATACACGTTCCTGTATTTTAATTTGATATATGTCTCATAGCATGAGCTAATACTTAGGGCAATTCTACCTTTCAATTTACATTTGGAAGGCAGAATGCTGCACTCACCAAAGTTTGGTTGAGCTTTCTTCCCATCATAATGGCTTGGAATGTGGTGCTTGACTATTCTTGTTTGAGTAGATTCTCAGTTTCTTCGGCCCCTTTTGCTCGCACTTTTTCTAGCATACCTTTCAAGTAGCCCAACTATTAAATTTTCCCTGAACTTTTGTTGCATAAGGCTGTTGCCTGGATTTTGGCCATTTTAAAATATATTTCGATGGATGAATGCTACAAAGTTTCAATTTATCTCTACCACTTTCTATTTCTTCTGTCAAATGGTAAGGTGGAACACAACTGTTCAGACCTATCCACCCCCACCCCCCATATACAACACATATAATTTGAATGGTTTAAAAAAAAAAAACTCTGATACAAATCTTTTTTGACTGCACCCCTTCTTTGCTGACACCTGCATTACCCAACAGTATAGAAAACATTATTAGCCTTACCTGTATCCTTCCATGTACAAGTGAGCGTTGTATTTTCGGCGTTCATCCATATTTTTTGGAAGGTCACCTTACTTCTTTTTGAGACCATTTCGCTAGGTAGTCCTTTCTCATTGTTTTGGATTGTGTCACATGCATTATTATTATTAACCATCAGCCTGGCATAAAGATACTCACTAGAAAAATAGTGGTCTAGATACCCCAAATGCCCATTGTTTTCAAACTCCTTTAGTAATGATGTGACAACTCTGTAGCCCAAACTTTGTTTTTGAACAAATACCTTTACTTTCCCTGTGTATAATTCAAACCCCAATAAGAAACTAGAATGAGGAACACAGAGTGAATATAAGTTAATGCCTTATTTACAACTGGGTTTGAAGGGAAAATACTGTTTGAAATCTGTGCTTTGAATTTTAGCATTGACATATCTACAGATTTTCCTTTTTTTGGTCTATATGCTGCAATATAAGTATCTACACTATTACAAAAGTGTAAGAATATCCCTTGGAAAACCAAGTCCAAAACCTTTAGTGTTTAAAATCATCCTATATTTATTTAAAACATAATTCTAAAATTGGTTTGTGGAGCAAAACCTATCATAATTCTAGATCATGGTGACAATCCTCCTAATTTATCTAATATCTCCTTTGCAAACCGGTTTTCTTCCAGTTTAACACACTCTTAGATTGATTCATTCAAATGCCTTGCAAGGAATTAAATATTGAAAATCAACTATACTGTACTGCTCACTAAACTCAGGAATTGAATTCAAATATAGGTACATTAGGCCATCTACATAATTTACCTTATTCCATTTAAATTATGGAAAAGACGTGGCTAAACTTGTGGATGGTGGTAATGCACCTGGGTCATCAATATTTTCATTGTTGGGCTCCGGCTCTTTGTTCTCCCCTGTTTCATGACATTCAGCATCATTAAGATCACCATTATTGTCCTTCACTGTCTTTACTGCCAGACTGCGGTTCAATATGGTCTCTTAGGTCTTGAAAGTCGGGATCAGAAATATCAGCCTTCATTGTCACACTAGGACTCCAATGACAAGTTTTTTTTTGCAATTTCATTATCATTCTTCATTGTTATTAAAATCTAACATTATATTTAATTTTATCTACCTTTCATATATTATAGTAGATAAAATAAATCCTGTTTTAATTAGGTTATGTTATAGAAACCCCAGTTCCTATGGTGAGCCAAAACACTCATAATATCCTGTTTGATAGAATAACCATTATAATTAGTCTACATCGCTCATAACAGCGCTGTGATTTCCCCCTCCAGGTTTGACCCCCTTTCTACTTCCGTAATGTATTCCCCACACCCTCGTTCCTGATTTGAATGCGTGCTTATTAGATTTTAATGTGTGCCCCATTAGTTTTTAATGTGTGCCCCATTAGTTTTTAATGTGTGCCCCAGGGTTTTGGGTGTAGACTCCTCATGATTGTGTGTCTGTGTCCCTGTGGGAAGGGTATTTTTTTATTGGTAGGGGGAGCGTGCGGTGTCGGGCTTTGGGCGCTCCTCCCGCAACGTGTCGGTCTGTCAGGGCTGGGAATCATCCACTCTCGACGATCGTCAAACATAAAGTGATGTCTTTCTGTGATTTTTCACATCTAGGGCCCCACTTGGGGGTGATTATACCAAACATGTTCAAACATGAAAATACTGGCTGGCACTGGTTCAGTACAGCGCTGTGATTTTCCACTACACATCCGCGAGAAATTTACTGCTATTCACCGGGGGCCCCATGTAATGCTCGGTGACTTAACATGTTAAAACAAGAAAATACGAGCTAGCACTGGCTCAGTAGGGGGTCTCTCTGTGGTGTGTAATTTATTTCACCCCCTTCCACAAGACCATGCTCCCGAACCACTAGCCAGCCCTGCATCATTAGACAGGACACCACATCACGATGTATCCTACCCATTAGCCAGGGCTCATGAGTCTAGCCCAATGGGTCATTTGATTTTTATTTGTGATCATTAGATTTTAATGTGTGCCCATTAGTTTTTAATGTGTGCCCCAGGGTTTTGGGTGAGAGAGAGATTTCATGATTTGTCAGACTAATTTTCTGAAGAGGCTGCATGTTGCTGAAAAACTTTGATATTACCGACTTGTAGTTGCCTAGTTCTTGCCACTCTGTATGGTTAAGCACCGCACAATTCCCTCCAAATGTTTCTAGTTGGACATAGGGCGTAAAGTTGTTCTTGACACTCATGCCAACGATGACTCGTTTGGCGTCGACTTCGTCTAGCGGAAACAAAGTGTTGAAAATACTAATGACGGTGAGTGGCTTCACCGGCCTTTCTTTGCGGGTGCAAACATCTTTACCTTTCGTTACGATTGATCGCTTCGATGTCTGTCGTGATTATGGCTGGCATGCCGTCGGGACACCCCTTTTATAGGCGCACGCTGATTGGACGCAGCCTCTTGAGAGGCGGCAGGACCTTAGCGTCTTGAAAAATGTGTTGTAATATCTCAACACCTTAGCGTCGTTGTATGTATGATTGGTAAGTAGAATTAAGATGAGGAAAGTATTCAATGGAATGTTTTGGGCGCGATAGAGAAGGTACATGAGATAGTAATAGCCACAAACGTCTGAAGCTATGACAAAAGTCTACTCCATTGGTTGTTTGGTTCTAACAGTCGACAGGTGGGGATGTATTTACGGTGAAAATAGCTATGTAATAAATTAAACTAGAGAACATTTCATATAATTTATGTATTCCCCTTTTTTTATGTGTCAGGTATAAAGGGACACTCCCCTTTGACCTTGGGATCCCTTCTACGAAACATCTGCCGGCAGAGCTCAAATATTTTGCCTGAACATCAGTACGAGTGCGTCGTTCAACAGTGTCGTTCGCATTTTCAGAGCCATGGCTTCTGAGGAAGGGAACTGTTTCATTTGTGAAAATCCATTGGAAGTGAAGTGATTGTAGTAAAGGAAAAAGGACTGGAGACATTTTGTAAGTCAAGTGTCAAAAGAAATGACAACAAGAATAAACTCTTGGTGGGACTGAAATCGGTAGTGGTTCACGACGTGTGTCGAAAACGCTACAACAATGAGACAGTAATCTCTGAATTTTTGCGTAGAGGAGGTGATGTCGCATCTGTGCATCCACAACTGCGATCCACTACTACCTCAACATTCTCATTCAAAGATCATTGTTTCTTGTGCGCCATTGCGATAACAGCAGAGTTTATAGCGAAACAGAAATGGGATCATCTGCACGATCGTAGTATTGTGTATAGTGTGCGTAAATTAGGAATAAAAGACAGCATTTCAAAAATTGCTAGAGCCCGTAATGATGATTGGGGTCGAGCGATTGTTGAGCGTCTCGAGCAAATCAACGTGGGGCTCCTGTTGATGAATGGGGTGAAGGAGCACTTTGCAGATAGAGAGAAAATGCTGGAGGGTAGGGATATACGGATTGTGTCGACCCGGAGAGCTCCATACGAGACATACGGTTCTGGAGGAGAGTATCTGGTCATGACATATGCGTGGGATGGCAACAACTGGCCGCGTAACGAATTTTGAATGGTAAGTTCAGCTCTACAGGGGACTAGGCAGCGGCGTCATCGATGCTGATATTGCAGGTCCAGATCGCGACGTTAAATCCCTGAGTGTTGACCAACATATGCGGAATTTGTGAGGATTCCCCTGATGATCCTCCAGTAGCCATACCTGTAAGGCCCAAGAGTAAGGTAGATGCGAAGCCATAGGATAAGTTCAAGGAAGTGATCGCTGATAAGACCGAGCTTAGCACTAAGTCTAAGAAATACTGGAAGTTCTGGAGACATGGCCTGGGCTACGGAAAGAAGGATATAGGGGTGAATAGTAAGTCGGTAAGCAAGGGCAGTCAAACGAGAGATTGCACGGATGTGGAAGGGGAGATGGTAAAAGGGGTAGATTATGTGCCATCTCAAGCGTATGGGACCTTAGAGAAGACATTGAGGATGTCCAGGTTGGACAAGAAGAACACCCTACACATAGTGCTCCGACATGTAGTAAGATTGGGGCATGAATGAGGTGGGAATATCATTTTCCCTACTCCTGAGTCATTGGACAGGATTCAGCTGAAATCAATGATCTTGCCAACCGAGGTAGCCAGATTGGTGGATCTCATAGAACAGGTGTTCAAGAGGAGAGAGGAAGAGTTCAGCCTGGAGCAAACATATCAGCAGTTTGTAGCAGCTCACGGTCGCCAAACCTTTAATCCGAGTGTGGCATGGCCGGCATGCTATGCACTCACGCAAAATATGTAATTTTTAGGTGTATACTTAAAATAGGTCAAATTAATGCGATGAGGAGTGTGAGAGTGCTACACGATATTCGTAAGCTGGTGGAGGAAAGGAAGCTCGATGTCTTATGTATACGTGAGCCCTATACCTTAAGAGGAAAAGTTCCACACATGCTGGTGGTTACTAGAATAGTCACAAGCGGAGAGATGCCGATGAGTGACATTGTTATCTTTAATAAGGATATTACTGTGACTAAGATTACAAAGTTGAATAACCAATGGGTAAAGTGTGTGGAGCTGGGAACTGGCGCTGGCAGGGTTGTGATGGCGAATCTGTACTTTCAGTTTAGGCTTCCAATATAGCCGTACCTGGACCAGATGAAGGTACTGTGTAGGATGTACGCAGATGAGACACTCATTATTATTGCTGATACCATTGCCAAGTCACCCATGTGGCATAGTCGGGTAGTGATCAGAGGGGACAGGAGAAATGATGCAGGAAGACCATGCAGCAGAGGGCGAGCCATTGAAGAATTCATCTATGGGCATGAACTATAAGTTATAAACCAGTCGGGTAATCCCCCCCCCNCAGAGGGCGAGCCATTGAAGAATTCATCTATGGGCATGAACTATAAGTTATAAACCAGTCGGGTAATCCCCCCCCCCTTCACGTTTAAAGGGAGGGCTGGGGTGGCTACGAATATTGATGTCACCTTATGCAACGCCGAGTTTGTGGCCATGGTTGAGGGTTGGAGGGTCGTCGATAATGTGATTATTAGCGACCACAAACTGACCGTATTCGACATTTCCATGGGGAGGGTGGCGGAAAGAAATGAGGGAGGAATAAGGAAAATACACTACATGAGAAGAGCTGATTAGGAAAAGTTGATGGAGATGCCCTACCAAACCATTTATTTACTCCTCGAGCCAGGTTTGAGCGTCACGTTCACTCTCTGATGTCCCTAATTGTATGATAAATTCACGACCGACATAAAAAAAAGCTTTAATTGTTTAATTCTTTCCTAGATGATTAGAAGAGAGATGCCTAGAGACAGCGCTCTACCAACTTGATTTACTGGACCAATAATTCCCGGCTATGGTTCTGATGACGGTCCCACCACCACCATATCCGCATTTAAAGGGGTTGCCTTAATCCCAGCCCATGGATCAGCGGTTTGAGGGACAGTGCCTCCACTGCCTGGAGGCGGAAAAACTCCCGCCTCTCTCGCCCCTGAATCAGTGGCTTGGGGAACGGCACCTCCACTGCCTGGAGGTGGCAGAGATCCCACCGGCTTCGGGTGTTGTGGGCTGGGCATTGTCTTTCCCCTAGTCTCGAATTGGGAGGATAGACCTGGCATCTCCAGAATCCATTTGAACTAAAACACAAAAGCTTGTAATTCAAAAACGATTAAAAATAACTTCAAAGTAAACACTTAAGATATAATTGTTCCAATCATGTTAAGTTTAAATTATTTATTTTATTTTCTGCAAACTTACACGTGTTTTTTCCTCTTTAAATGCTACGATTAATATATTACTTTTCAATTTCAAGCTACTTTTTGTATTATTATAATATGTCAATACCATTTTTCCTAAACATAATTGATTTAACAGTTTAATATAAATTATACCAATATTCACAAAGTGTGTGTAATAAAATACACTCGAAACATAAAGTACGTTAAAAACTACTGTTCTTGCACACTATAAATCAGATAAATTTTAATGCGAAAATATTTGGCTTTCTCTTTTTTTATTAATAAATGGCTAAAGAAACAATATAAATAGTTATAATATAATTTCTCTGATTAATTATTATGTTGATATATTTGAATACTGGTATGAAATAGCTGTATACTAAAACACCTTGAAACAAAAGTGATGCGCCTTTTAATATTTTGATTGTTTAGATTATACACCATACTTTTCAACTTTAAACACTAAATCCATATTATTTTTGTTTTAAAATTATCATTAAATGTGAGGAAGCCAGGATAAAAACATTACTTGTAGTTCAAAGAAATATTTCCGGTGAAAATGACAGTTTTTAGATGTCAACGCCATCTGTTATATCGAAACTTTAACTACTATTTAAGCCAGTACACAGGCTTACCAAGACACTAATATGTAATTCAAGAAATTTAACTTTAAATAAGGTATTGCGAGGGAAAAAACATGCCTTAAACTTTGGTTGCTATTTACCATAAATTGGTAGAAATAGATATTGATTTTAGAAATTTTATAAAAAGTAATTTTATATTTATAGTGGTAATATGTAATGTTCAGAATTAAGTTTTCTTTTATTATAAATAAAAAATAGGAAAATTATTTTTGCGATATGTGGCTTGTTTTCCTGGCTCGCATTACAAATAATAATATTTTATAATTAAATAAAACAAATATTTCGTTGAATATAATAATTTAATTTAGATCCGTTACTGTTTTCCAACTTAAGGCCCGGGTCACATATTTATTCGTGTCATTGTTTAATAAAATGTTAAATCCAAACTACGACATCAAAGTTGATACTTTTATATTTGTACCAAACAAACTCTTTGACATCACTGCTTTTAAATGTGTACAATTTTCTCAATTTATAGGGAGAAGAAAATAGGAAAGTACCTATCAGAGAGCAGTTGTTTCTTTGAAATTAAAGATAATCCAGAAAAATGGTTTCGGCAAAAATTTACTTTATTGAAACAATTAGGTTAGAAAGAAAAGAAGAAGAAAAATCTAAACAGGCCAAGAAATTGGTTAAATTCAGCGTTTACGATTTTACACAAATAAATTTTGTTGAAAAAATAAGTACCAAAATACTAAGTCTTCCATATCAGAATCGGAATCATCTTCGCGCGAGGAAGCTGTGTTTATTTCACAATATTTCACTTCCAAAGTTGGTGAACGATGTCTTCAAATAAGTTGCAGCTTCCAACACTAGCAAGAGTGTGTGATAAATATTGTGTAGCGGATAGATCAGTTGCAGCTATTGCCTCAGCTGTTTTGCAAGATGTTGGAGTGATAACAGCAAAGGATTTCTCAAAAGTAATTGATAAAAATAAAGTAAGAAGGACTCGTCAAAAAACATGCCGTACTTTCAATGAAGAATTTCAAGCCTCATTTAAATTAATAAAAAGTATCTTCTTTGGTGGGAGGAAAGATAAAACTTTAAGTCAAGAAAAGAAAGTAATGCAACACTATCAAAGACTTTATTGAAGAATCAGATTATTTATATCAAGGCTACATTACACCAGATTCTGGATCGAGAAATTCTAATCCAAGAAGCATTTTGTATTTTTGTTTTGAAAGCAGCTTAAACTTAAATGAACTGATGACTATTGGTTCTGATGGTGCCGCTGTGAATACTGGGAACAAAATTGGGGTTATCAGTTACCTAGTACTAGAACTAAAGCATCCATCACAGAGGTTAATATGCCAGTTACATGCAAATGAACTTCCCCTGAGACACTTGTTTCAATATCTTGATGGATCCACTACTGAATCTTGCGAGTGTTCTGGAACAATTGGTAAGTTACTAGAAAATTATGAGCAGCTTCCAATTGTGAAGTTTGGTAAAATCAACTGTCAATTACCTGAACTCAAAGTGAGTGATTTAAGAAATGATCAAGCTTTTTTATATGGAATGTGTAAAGCTATTTCATGTGGTATGTTGACTATAAATTTAGCTAGTCATTGTCTAGGGAAACGGCTCATTCTCAGGGGCTAACAACGGAAAATCGTGTGCTGCGACTTGGTGTAAGAAGTGATAATCCTTCTTTGAATCTTAAAAAAAAGGTTTAATCTATAATAACTTAAAATAACCAGGAAAATTCAAAAATTTAAATGGGACCCCGGGAAAAAAGGTAAAAAAAGACTGTGAGGTAAGTAAAAAACACTTTCAGATGTGGTGGAACATTTATAACTGGTGGTCAGGTAAAAGGACTCCTCCAAATGACCAAATTAAAAAATATGGAAATTAGAGAACTGAGTGGGGAAGGGGTAGTTAACGTCTCTTTCCTGGAGCGAAAAATTAAAAATAATATACAGTACAACTCATCAAAAGATGATATTGATGTAAGGAAATAATTAACAAACTTTACATGTCCAACTATAAGTTCATGAAACAAAGTGCAAAAAGAGTTATGTCCCAGCTTTTCTCTCTTATTTTAACTGCAGACGTTTAAATGTTAACCTATTCTGGTTCGTGATTTGCAGAGGACTGACGAGCATCTGTGTTTTCTTTGTTTTCTTGCAAGTTCGAATGAGCTGCATTGACCAATAGTGAGCTTCATAACTGCTAAAGGTATCATCTCTCTTGAACAAGCTCACGTGTGATCATCTGAAATAGAACTAAACATTACACAAGGCCGTAGCCAGACAATAATTTCAGTGGGGTGGCGGGGGGGTTGGTAGGCACATTCCCAAATTGCCGGAGGTGAGAAAAAAAATTCTAAATGATAAACCGTTCTAGAAGCTATCTGAAGTATTTTTTATGGCAATATAACACCATAACGGCTGAAGGCTACGAAAAATCTATATATTTAAACAACTCTAGAAGCTGTCTGAAGTGGTTTTTTTTATGGTAACACAGCCCACTAATTTGTACTTGTACCTTAATCTTGATATTGTTTAAACCATAAGAAAGCCATGTATACTTTGTTCATAAACTTTCAGGGGGGGGGGAGGTTGACACCCCCACCCTACAGCCTTGACCTTACAACTTCAAGTGAGCTGCATTGCGCCTCTAGTGGGCTTCATAGCTGCTCAAGGCATCATTTCTCATGGACAGACCTTACAACTTCAAGTGAGCTGCATTGCTCCTCTAGTGGGCTTCATAGCTGCTCAAGGCATCATTTCTCATGGACCAGTTCACGCGTGATCGTCTGAAAGAGGCCTCGACCTTACAACTTCAAGTGAGAAGTTTAGTTTTTGCCACTCGTCTTACTACTCGTCCATGCTATTCACATTTTATTACTCTATTAGGTTAGGGATGAGGAAACTAGAATTGAGTGGAAATATATCCGAATTTGAGTAAAGGGAGAATGGGAAGCCACTTATTAAAATTACAACATCATAAACTTATAAATGTTGATTGTAATGTAAAACGTAAAAGAATGATTTTAAAAGTTTACAAACCAGTTTATTAATATTTAAACAATTCAAATGGAAGTACATAAAACTATAGATAGAAATTATTCAAACCATCCATTGTTTAAACATGAGAATATAAACGGTTACTATAATATAAATAGCTCGACAAAGGAGCGTCATGTGTGGCGGACCTAGGTACACCCTATAACCAACGCATACAGGACATAGATGTAACTTAAAAAGCTTGTAACGCGTTAAAGCAGGACAATTACTACGTCATCAAATAGGCTGAAACACAACAACTCTAAATTAATATAAATAAATGTCGGTAATAAAATCTAATAACAAAATTATCATTGATAGTTATACTCCAGTCAGCTGACTGTAAGGCTTCCAACTACAACACATCATTTCAAATATAAAGAACTAAACCACATAAATTTATTCTCAATTTAAGGAGATACAGGGGCCTTAACTAACATGAGCTAGCTAGCTTGAGTTAACTTGAGTAAGCATTACAAATTTATAAGCTCCTAGAAAATAAACTATTATTTGACAACTAGTAAACGGCGAAATCCCAGGAATCTAGACGCTACAGATACTATGGCCGGCCAATTCCTAATTAGTATACTGCCTGAGCAATCAATAGTATATTTATTCTGTTACACTGAAAAGAGAACAATAGTACTAGACAAAATAGTGATCATGTTCTACTAGCGCTGAAGGCGCCACTAAGGGGCCATACACAACAGAAGAAAACCCACGGGCCACTACTATGGACCAGTAGCACTTCCACAGGCTGCTCACCGCATACCAGTACACAGACACATCAGAGACAAGTGTCAGTTACAGACCCCATTAGATCATGTAACAAAGCGATAGATAACCTGGTATCCTACATTATTTTATTCTATTCTTTAAACTAGCTGCAGCATGGTCATATAGTCTACGGAGCCTAATATTGACCCTAATATTTGCAACTAAGCCTAATAGACATAGAAAGATAGTGAATAAAGCTATAAACTATGCCTTATGGGCATAGGGAAATGATTCAGTAGCACTTACATACACGAACTAAGTTATATGGACATAGAACAAAAGAGCTCAAAGCTCACCATAATAAACTATGCCTTAAGGGCATAGGGAAACAAGTAAGTAGTACTGACATACAAAAAATTCGTCATATGGACATAGAATAATATAGCTCAAAGCTCAATAAAGATAGCAACATCTCTCAATACTTATAGTATCCGCCGTAGCTTGCTCAGCGGTGAGGAGGTGACACAGACGCCTCAACCATTGCGGTCTTCAGTACGTTTTCTTAGCTGATGCTCGTGAATATCTTCCAGCAGTTCCTCCGGCGAGTGGTTGCAATAGAATAGATATACGTGATCCGAGGACAGGCCTTTATATACCAGTGGAACTAATACCATTTGGCAAGGTTATCTCCAAGTAAGAAGAGGGGTGTTAATCTTCTAATATCACGCCCCCCGAACACTAGCACTCGTTGACGGCTGTTGGAAACACTCCTAATGACGCTTCTCTCATTTACTCGTCGTCTTGCCCAGGTGTAAGATGTTTGCGTTTTGGTAATCGAAGCCGAGTTTCCTCGTTCACTGGGGCATTTTTATGAGAATTGGGCGTCTCCCGCTTGTGATGTTGCAGTGAGTCTATATCTGTCACACATAATTAGAACTTATTAGATCTGGTAGTAATAGTTTTAAACCTATTACAGGGCTTCATTGAGTGTAAGTTTTAGAATGTATTTAACACGTTACAAAAGCACCCTCAGTAAATCCAGCCGGGATTCGAGCCCATGCCTTCCTGTCACTAGGAAACTGCACCAAGAGAGCTTGACGTTTATTATGTGTGCTTAACGATAAGGGTAACAAATATGTTATCCTAGAGATAATTTTCATGGTCAGTTTTCATATTGTATATTCATTTTTCACAGTTTTTTTAGCATCGTCTTACTACCTGTTCAGGCCATACGCATATGTACTAATTATTCTATGAGCTAGATACCAGTTGGTTGAATTTATATGAAGTGTAGCCGCAGTTGTATAAAGGTAGAGGGAAATATTATTTTGGAAACACTACCTTCAGTACAACCAACAGGGATTCGAACCCCGATATCACTGTCATTGGCAGTATAGGAGTCTAGCACGAGAGTGACGTTTTAGAGCTTAGACCATTTGTTACCAAGCAGGGGATCTTTATGTTAATAGCTTAAAAAAATAGTGAAAAAACACGTCAAGTGTCCCCAGATAGCATTTAAATACGTGCCTCCCAATCTGTTTGTTTAGTAGCTGTTAAAATACAAACACAGATTGTAACTGACCTGTAGGGTATGTGGGGCTAACTGTGTTATCTTTGTCTGAACGATTCATTTAGCAATCTTTCCTCACCCCACTTTCTGACCAGCGCCTTCTGCCTCACTAGGCTCACAGGAAATAATGATGATTTCTTCTAAAGTTACGTACAGTACAGTACCTAGTGTGTTAAAGAGACTGAAGTCCATATTTCTAAACGTGTTGCCGTTTTTGGGTGGACGCGTGTTACCCACCCCTTTCTCCATTGCACATAAATAATAGGCAGAGGTAGTAACAAGAGAGTTATATGTTATTTAACAAAAAATAACACAGTACAACTCAATGAGTGAGTGAGTCATTCACGCGTTAGGCGCTGAACAAGAAAGTAATCCAAAACCCAAGCAAGGAGTACAGTACAGCTCAAAGGCCGAACGAAGCGTAGGGAACCACCAACGCTAGAGGGGCATATAAACAACATTTGAAATAAGTGGCACGCTTCTCCAAACGATCAAGATGGCTTCTCATAATATGTAATGATTTTACAACAACAATTGATCTTCATAATAATATTAATTTGACCTATCGTAAATAGAAATCGAGAACCTGAAAAAAAAACCTAGCGCAAATGGCATATTGGAAAAGAGTAAATGGATCCAAAGTTGCCGATACTGACAAACCTAGTTTGCCCAACAATTTGATAGGAGGATCTCTAAACATGCATATTTTAAAATTAAGACCCACAAATTTATGCCTACGTAAGAATGGCGCTTGCCAACTCGTGGCCCCACCTTTTAGTAACATTTAATACTAGGCGTCCAACAATAACAAGCTATCTCAACTTTAAATAACAAAGCTCAAAAGGAGCGTAAAAAGAATCCTATGAATTTCATAGCTGCCCCCAAGATGGCGGTGAACAGATCTCAAATCATATCCGTGAGGTGGATTTAGTAAATTTAAGTTTATGACCACAATCCCACAATGTCTTCCACTAAATATCACGTGACAAGCAAAGTTTTTTGGGCTGGTCACCCATCATGTATCATGCCTTAAGGGCAAAGGTTAATATTTGGCCGCCATGAAGTGACAATAACAATATAAGTTACATATAAAAATATATAAGTCCAGAACGATAATTTTGAAAGATAAAGATTTATTGCCAAAAGGAATTTAGAATAATTTAACAAACCTATCCAATAATCAGGCTTCTCACCTTGAAGTCAAAGCGTAATGTGTGTGTCCATACCAGGCACTCCAAACATTATATATTCTATAGAAGTGCCGTGTGCTCTCGAGCCGCGGGAACAAAGGGAAAGGGAAAGGTGTAACGGGTATAAAGGTTATAAAACATGCTCGACTGATCCCCACGCCTTCAAACTTGCGCTCAACCATAGTTCACAAAATTTCCGAACACGCTCGGGCGGCGCGTATCAATTTCGTGCACACTGCAGTTCATTTGTCTTTGGCGTGGAACAACTGACAAGGCTGGAAGTGAACCTCTGTCCTCGAGGCTGTATAATGTTGATAGTGCTGTGGTGTGTATTACGAGTCGGGATCGTGCCGGGACAGGTCAACAGGCGCCGGGTAGGTGAGTTAAACAACCTCTTCGTATTCATGTTGTAACAATGTTACACGCGTAACGTAGGTCTTATCCCTGGAAAGATTGACTCATAAGTGACGGAATCTCAGCCAGTGAAGAAGTATTTCAGTGTTTTAGAAGGAGAAGGTATTTTTGTATTGGGACATTTTATTACATTTAATCATTTGGAACTCAATTTATAATGCGCACTATTACCCTTAATGATACAATATTTTTTTTGATAGTATTACTGAGGGCCAGTTTTATAGTCAGATTGAGTACGCCTAAATTCTGGTGCTATACATTGAAATCTTCCTCAACAAACCCCACTGAATAGAAGATTCTTCTTTATAGCGGGCATTTTAAATCTCCCCACGATAATAATAAGGACTCCTACAGAGGGACGGGTTTACTACCTTGCCGACTGTAGGTGCACGACGAAATGCCGCCACCCTCCCACCCTTCTTATACCTTCCACCTTTCCTAAAGGATGGCGATACACTTCTATGTATACTTTTAAGTTTTTTTTATTATAGTTTTGTTTTTAATTTGAATTATTAAATTATTAATTTATATAACCAATAAATATGCACAATAATGTATCCTACCATTCCAACAATATAAATTTTAATCTACAAAAAATGAGCGTAAGAAATTACAAGTTAACAGTTAGGGGCTAAAGAATTTAGTAAAAAAATAACTACGCAATTTAAATATTTTTAAATGTTGAATAAATTATGCATAGCAAAATTTATGCTACTAAACAATATACATACATTAAGCTATAACAATATGTACTCATTTAAATAACTTCTTATAAAAATGCTAAAATTTACAAAGGTTAAGGTTAATATTTGTGAATTAAACTCACTTCATCACTTTTCAGTTCGCTGTCACTTTCTATTTTGGAAAGGCATTCCTTCTTACCTTTCATTGGGCAAGGGCCTTGATAATGTAGTTGAAATTCATAACTTTCAGCATCTTTCCCTCAATGTTCGTTAGTGCTATGCCCTATAACCTGTCCTCACCCATTGTTTATATGCCTTGTAATATATTTTTCTTTATCAGGATACTTGTGCTTTCAAGCACTGAAGTCTACGTACAAGTTTTGTTCAATACCGTGAACACCATAATCTCGTAATTCAGCATTAATTTCCCGCCACAGGCCTGGGTCCTTCCTTACTCGGTGAGAAAATACGTCCCTTGTGATTGACCATTGCATTTTATGGTCTTCCTTTTATTGCAATCGTACATTTTACGCTATCAATGGAATATATAGCTAAAGGTATTTTATTGTCACTGTTACCTAAATTAACACCAGTTGATGTTGAAGATATCTGTTCCGGAAGCATTTCTTATATAAATGAAAGAACAAGAAACTCGTTCCTACCAGATGAAGGCAAAGGATGATGCACAGTAGTATTGTTGTGGGGGGACAATCCGATATGGCAAATGAAATACTAAAATATGAAATACAATTAATACATTTGAAAAAAAAAAGTCATAATACCCATCCTCCCCCAGAATAGTGCCGCTCTAGGCCAAAGCCTAGTCGGCCTAGTAGAAAATTCGGCCCTGTTTTTACGGTGAAATAATTTACCAATAAGAGACTCTCTCACAAATGGAAATGGTTGCTGATAGATACGCTTAGTTAGGCGTACAAATATCTAATCATGCAAAATATGAAAACATCAGTCCGTATTCAGTATTTTACTTTGGGAATGTTTGGAATATAATGGTCTCAAGTGAAGTATGAGTAGTTCTGCCTTCCACATTTAGGGAAAGTGTATGTTTCTAAAATAGCCTAAGTAGTAAACAACGGTACTTCAATGTCATACCTGTCGCTCCTTCCGATACATCAGGGTTGGTAGGTTGCAGCAGATTAGTCTGTGTTTGCACGTATGTTCACTGTACAGTAGAGAAGGTCTATTGTTTTAATATATTTTATTTATGTTTCACATTGGGGGGGAGGGGCAGCTTAATGGAAGCCCACTTCCCCAAACGTTAATAAATTGATATTCTTAAGGTTTCGAAAAATTGTTCTGGATTGTTCTATAAAATGTTTAGTTTGCTACGCATTTGTTACCCCATAAATGTGAAGTGAACTTATGACACTCTGTTTACTCTTGAAGGGCCAACTTCATTGTAGCCCCTCAAATTTAAAAATCCATGTATTTAAGATTGTAATAATTAGTTCTTTGTTTGTTCCGGTTTGTTCTGAAAATGTTACTTTTGTTCTTTATATGTTCTTGTACAAGAACAAAATATAATTCATGACTCTTAAAGATGAATGATGATTTTGTGCTTTACTCTGATCAAATACATATATCGCGTAAGTATCAAGCATGGTTCTGATCAATGAGTGGTAATCAAGTAAAAATATCTGCCAATAGATCATGAAAAAACAACCACCGTTTACCTTGTAGGGTAGTAAGCATGCCTCACCCAATTTTGTCTTCACCAAACTCCACAAAACTTTACAAGATATCAATAAACTTCACCAAACTTAATAAGATTTCGCAAAAACAGAATAAATATTTAGAATGCAAGGGTGAATGATGACAACTGACGCGTATTGTCAAACACCCTTTTCTAGGGAAGGGGGACAGGATGGTGTTATAGAGAGGCCAGTCTCAACTCAATTCAGTGACCTCTCTCCAGGGGGTCACCTACAACCCTCTCTTCCAAGAATGTCATAAGACAAACTATGTGTATGTGTGTGCGTGTGTGGGAAGGTGGGACCTTCTCTCCATGGGGAAATGTCAGCCTTCACCTTGGTGGAAAAACAACTCTTTCCTTGAACCACCCCAAGCATCGGTGCGCGCAGTAATGGGCAAGGAGGGGCTTTCCCACCCATGGAATTATTATTTCTTTGACAAGAAAAAAATATGTTCTTCCTTTAAAGAAAAATCCTACCAAAGATCTAGTCTGTCAACTCGATACTTCTGTTAAAACTACTGTGGAAGTAAACCATCGAAACTTTTTTCTGTTTTATCTACAAAAATATTTTGTGATACTAATGATTTATCTCTGCGAGGCAAGGAAAGTAATAAGGGAACTGTGCAAGAGCTGTATACTTTTCGGTTAGAGTCTGGTGACATTGTATTAAAATCTGACGTGGAAACTGCTGCAGATAATGCATGCTCTTTACTCCTCCCATCGGATACAAAACGAGCTCATCAATATATTTGAAGAAGAACTTAGAAAATTTATTGTTTTTGCCGTGAATAATTCCATTGGTTTTCTATTTTGGCTGATGAAACGTCCGACATTTCATGAAAAGAACAAATGTCAATCGGTGTGCAGTTTATATAAATTGCTAGTAAATGTGTTATACTAGAAGAATTTCTTGGTTTACCTAGCTAGAAGATATGTCTGCTTCCCTATTTCTGATTACATTATGAATAAGTGTAAATATTTTGTCTTGGTCTTAAAAAGATATTAGGACAAGGTTATGAAGGATGCTCCACTAAGGCAGGAAAATATACTATTGTTAAAGCCAAAATCTGAAAAAAGTTATCCTATTGCTGCTTTTGCTGGCTGTGCCTCTCACAGATTGAATCTAATAGTCAACGATCTCGATGCAGTTCCTGAAATCTGTAATTCTAGTGGAACTAAATCATTGTATTTTTCGTGGGAGTATCATGAGGAGATCCTTATTTCCAAACATACCTCTACTTTGTGAAATTCGGTGGACGAGTAAATACAAAGGCATTAAAATATTTAGTGAACTGGAATCCTTGGCAATGACAGCGAGTGGAACTACTCGATAAATGGCCCATCAGTTGTTTTGTTCATGCAGCTCATCAGCTTATCTATTTTGCCTCATTATAAACTCATTATCAGTGTGGCAGGCAGATGCACCTCATTAATTCTGGAGAATCAAGTGTTGAAGCCTACTTTCGGCAAACTATAGTTCAGCTATATTTAGATTATATAATTAATTAACTAAAAAGTCACTTTCTGAAGCTAATGATGCTCAATTTAACCTGTTTTCCATTTATTCGACAAAAATTGTGAATGTGGTTTGTGAAGTTTCAGGAAAAAAAATACAATCATAAATAATACATGCAAAATATATTTTTTTAAATTGAAGATATGATGTGGTTCGACATGTGGTCCTCATCAGCAATACAAAACAACAATCTAGAATTTTTGCATTTGAATTCAAAAACAAATTTCTTCCCATCAATACGGCAGGCAATCCTCATACTATTAACATTTCCAGCGACGACACTTACTGTAGAGAGCTCGTTTAGTACATTGCGGGGAGTCAAAACTTGGTTGAGATCAACTATTACGGATGACCCTTATCCGGACTATATATGTTGAATGTGCACAGGGAGAAATTTAACTCAAACAATGCTGCTTTTGTAGAAAAGTTATAAGTCAATTTGGTAATGATTGTAGCCTTCAGTTTCTATTTAAGTAGGTAGATATCATGATCCTTTACGTCTTCCAGTTTTTGACCGGGTCAGTCTTGTATAATTCCCCCATCTTGCTCTGTCTTTTCACCATTCCTCCTTCACTCTTGACTATTATTATCCTCTTCCTTAAACACTTGCTTAAGTTGTTATTGTTTTTATATAATACTGTCAAATGAGCAAATGAGATTTTAATAAATTAAATCCTTTTAAAAAAACTTCCCACGAAAATAATAAAAGTTTCTCCATATATTTACCTTCCTAAAGCTTCCTTCATAAAAAAAAAGTAAGCTGATTAGATCATTGTATGGACGTATAGTACTGCATAATATATGGGATTATTAAATAATGTCACCAAATTCCCATATTTAATGTAATGTCTATGACACTAGATTATTTATAGTTATTAATTGAATGAAATTTTTATTCATATTTTAAATGTATCAGATTTTACTTTTAAAAATTTACTAGTTGCATTCAAGTTTAATCAAAAAACATGCTCTTTGCTATTTCTATATATTTTGTATCTTTACATTGTAATTATAAAGTCAGTGCACGCATAATTTTTTTTAGTTGCACGCGTGTATGTGTTGGTGGAGATATATATATTTTGGGCCCCCCCTTGGAATAATTTCTGCAAGTGCCCATGCCCCCAAGCTGTAATGAACAAAAGAATTACACAGTAGATTTGACTGGGACAGTGACATACAATGGTGGTAAACCATTTGGTATTTGATCCAAATTATTTAATACTCATCGCCTTCAAAACGTCCAAATTAAAGTAATTATGTTGCTATATTCTATTGTAATCACTCACATATTAAATAAATATTTTTTGTTGTATTCCCACTAACACAAACTCTGTACGCGTATTTCCTGAGATCATTAGATAGGAAGGCACTGATGCAGCTTCCTGGACCGTTATCTTGTATCTTGTCGTTGAGGCTGCCCAAAAAGTCTTCACTTAGCTCATTACAATCACTGGGGTATTCCGTGGATATGTCGCTGACTGAATCTTAGTATTAAACGGTGTACTCCAATTTTACAAAGATGCTACAAAGGTGAAACATAGTCTCAGTAGTCATGTAGCAAGAAACCGTCCCACTTGTTATAGTAATAGGTTACCCGTGTCACGTTCATCCTTGTAAGGGGAACATTGATTCCTATGACATTATCTACGTCGATGTATGGATTCAACAGGTACTTGTGTATTCCCCGATATTCATTGACAAAGGCTACATATGTTAAATTGTGCATTTGTTCAAACCTTCCCAATATCAAATTCAGAAAGAAATGAACCAAAATGCAGTGACTAGCGTTTTTGAAAATTAGCTTAAACTTATAAAAGAACGAGGATACACAATTCTGGCCATCCATTTGCATTTATTTAATTTCTTTAAAACATCAATATATTTATTAAATAAACCCTTATAACATGTCTGAAAATCGTATTTTGATACATCATACTCCCCCCACCTCTTGTGTATGGCTTGTACGATTCAGTCTTTTCGATGACTTTACGGATCTCATCAATCACCCAGACGCCTGTTAGCCAGCAATAATATTTTTTGTATTGATAACAATCGCTTTGATTGCCACCTTTTCCACATTTCCATGACATAATAAACTTTAACTTAATCGGCATGTGTGTTGGCAAAACCGGCATGAATTAAGTTTACTGACGTTTCACCGTTACTTTGGCTATTCTTTTCATTCTATCTCAGGACCATTTGGTTCCAAATGTATATTAGGTTCATTAATGGGGTACTTAACTTTGTAATTGAAAACGCAACAGTAACGTACCAATGCTTTGAAAGTTTCTTCATTAGAAATAGTACTTCGTGGAAAATGCGGTGCTACTTGTACGTCTGCCAGAGAATGAATCCTGGTGTCTAATGGGTCATTTATTGTATAATTTGTACTAGGATAAAAATTGCCGCAAATACTTGGATTTGTGTTTCTTATAATTAAACATGCACTTTCACATTCATACGAAATTGTAATGATCATTATTAAACTTTATCACGTAGATATGGTGACTTCAGTATAAGATACTCTCATGAGGGCTGTATGGTATTGTATAGGGTTAGTATTGTCAGGATAGCAGATAGCACCCATGTCATACATCTTCAAAACTGATAAATGAGTGTGGTATTTTCAACTTTAAAAATACCATTTGTACGTCTCCAAAATGTAAACTCTTCTCTTCCAGGGCCTGTATGTATAATGTATATGGGAGTGATGAAAAGTAATGCCTCCAATTTACTTTGTATCAGATAAACATACGTAGGCTTACAACCTAAAATGCGTTCAAATATATAGTATTTCCCACGTCACGAGGTCACGTTTCTAACCTCCACCGCTATACTTATCTTAATAACGATTATGTCAGTGAGGATTAAAGAGCGTGGAATGATTGATTGAAGAAAACGTGCTTCGGATTTAAATTCATCAGCGAATGATGGTTGCTCATGCAGAGGAATGTGTATACATCAGTACTGCTGGACGTTAAGCTGCACGTCGTCACGATGGAAAGCTCGAAGGGACCACTTTAAACCTGAGTGAAAGGCCATGAACCACTACCAATAGGGCTCACAGAAAACTCATTAAACAGAATCACCATGTTTATCAACAAGAACTGGCGGGAAAAACTGGCAATTCACGTGAGCGACAACAGGCATTGATTGAAGATCTGGTCTTTGAAAGATGTGCGCGCTATGGGTACCTCTAATGCTCACTCCCTAAATGAAACAGAAGTGGGCGGACATTAGCCAACAGTTTTTGCTGTGCCATGGATGTGAAGGCGATGAATTCTTGACAACATAGTAAAGGGAGATGAAAGCTGAAGTGCATCATTTTGAGCCAGAGAACAAAAGAATATCCATGAAGTACTACTAGCAAAAATAATTCAAGAATGCAGCGTCAGTGGGTAAAGTTATGCTCATGGTTTTCTGAAATCTTAGAGGTGT